>BMAU01002817.1:0-21736 GCA_019973935.1 Trichonephila clavipes | reverse complement strand
AGGGAGAATACAATCATTATAATTTTGTATATGTCTCGAACATTAAGAGGACAAACTTGTTTAGTTTGATATGTACACCTCTCATTGTTTCTTATCAGCATCCCTGAACATCTGTGAGTTGATCACGCAGATTTCTCAGAGATGTGTTCAAAATTAAGTAAGGTGATACAGTTTATATTAGTGAATGTGTGATGTAAGAGAAAATCAAGAATTTTTGTCTATGAAACGAATTTTTAGAAGGTTACGGAAAGATTCAAAATATTGTATGCGATATTGTTAAGTTACAGTGGATATTGAGAAAATTTTCATACATACTAAAAGTTATTATTGAAGTGAGTCCACTTTTCCGACTCAAAACTAATAAAAAAGTGCTCTTATATTCTTGTATTCTTTTATTCCTATATTCTTATAATTTTTATATTTTATAACGCATGTGAAATAAATTATTGTTTATTGTGTTGAATAGTGCATATAAGTTGTGTGTTATACACCGTTTTCATATTATTAATAATTTCATTTTATTAGTGTCTATATTTTTTTATCTTTTTAAAAAATGTATTTCATATATGCAAAATATGTGTAACAATATAAGGTATTACTACGATGGCACCAGAGTAGATTTTTATACAAAATTATTATTTTAACATTTGTATGATTTCATGTATTTTTATATTTACTATCTTATTGTTTGATATGTTATTTTCCAATATAAATTTTTTTTTTTGAAAATATTATCTGCTAGCTATAATATAAATCTATTATTATGAAGGAATAGGAGGAAACGCGAGCTCTTTTTCTGGATGTCGAATAGATTTAAACAAGCTAATCTTCAATTATATGTATGGAAATTCATGTTTATCGATTGAAATGTTGGAAGTGTCCTTACTGTGTTTGTTGTTATAGTTTCGTTTATTGTATTACATTCTGATTTCAATATTCCTATTACTTAAATATTTCTACTGTGTGTAATATATCTTTCTAAGTAATGCTATTTATTGTTTTGTGTTTGTTGAAAATTGATTAAGTTTGTAAAGAGAGAAAACCACGCCATGACTCAGTAATCATACGTTAAAAAGTAATAGCTGCGAGGGAAAGTACTATATAAATAAAAAGATTTATTTAATCTCTGAAATATTTTAAGTTTTGTACACACACACACACATTTACACCTTAGTAAAACCTTTTTTAAAAAAATCCATGCTCTTAAATAAAGAAATGATGATAAAATAATAATAAATTCTATTTGAAAAATAAAATAAATTATCTTTGAGACATAAAACTTTCTTAAACATACGATATTTCCTCACTTAATCCAATTACAGTTAAAAATTCTGTATATTTGAAAATCCGTAGATATTTTTCGAATTATACATATTATTTTCTAAGCTACTTTAAGAATTTAAAATGGCTTTTTTCAAAAAAAAAATTCTTAAAAAAAACCTTGATGTATTTTAAATTAAAAATATATTTATTTAAACTTTTTTCAAACTGAAATGTCATTTTTAAGAATTTAAAATACTTAGTTTTAATCTTTTAATTTGTACTTTATTCATTCAACTAGATATAATTATTTAAAAATAACCTAAGAAAAAACTGAACACAATTTAAATATCTGTTCCCGGATAAAATAGTGTGGTATATAAAATCATATAAACAGAATTACCTCTTTTTTCGCTACTCCTACGGCTTCTTATTCCAAAATCTATCACATTCCTTTTTTAAATTCCCCCCCCCTATTCTTGATTTATCGATTATGCTTAATTTGTACTTATGTAAGATGTTCGGAACTTAATTGCTTAAATATTTATTTTTTTCAGTTTTAATGATATATTTTAAAGTATAGTTTATTAAAGGAGAAAGTTCGTAACTTTGAAGTCAAAGTAGTTTTGGGTCATGCACAAATAAATGAAATAAAATTCACGTTCCAGTAAAAAGTCCTTAAAAATTTTTTGTTGATATATTTTATACTTTTAAATCTCTTGGAAATTCCATGAAATAAATTTTGTATTGACTAATTATTTAAATCCAGTAAGTTATTGTACATTATATATAAATAAATTATAATTTATAATGAGCTAATGGAAAAAGAAAAAACAGCTGCTTCATCTTATTTTTATAAATACATTGAGAAAAAAAACTTTTTCTACGATAACCAAATAAAGTAAAAGGAATTTTAGAAGTAGAATTTCTTAGACTTTATCACAACTTCATTATAACATTGTATAGAAATAAAATAAAATAAACGTTAAGTAAAAAAAAAATGAATTCTGAAAGAAATATGTAAATTATAAGAAATACAGGTTACTGTAAACCTCTCTTATCTAAGGGAAATGAAACTATACATAGTACACTTACTTATCTGATTAAGTCCCCTCCCATAGTCCTTATATCCCTGTTAATAAATTACTGATATTAAGGAAAAAGAAACAAATTTTAATCTAGTAGAGTATAATTTTTTTTTTTTCATGGATGATAAACATTCAAAATTACGATTCAAAATAAATAAAAATAACATTTTTACACTGAGCTCAATTAATCTTTTACTTTTCTTTTACAATTTAAATGTTTGCATTGTTATTAACATACAAGAAATTTTAAGAATTACTTAATTGCATCCTTTTTCAAAAACAAAATAAATTGACTTATTTCTTAAGCACATTTTCTTTAATTACATTAAAAACAAACTCGTAAAGCAAGCGCAATTTTAAAAATGAGTTATATTAACAAGTTCCTATATGACAAATGAATAAATTAATTGCAAACCATTTTTTCCCCTTGGAAAACTCTCAAAAAACCCCTTAATTTTTAAAACGAAGCAACTTATCATAGTTTTATCGAACTAACTAATTTTTTTTCTTGAATAAACCCGTTATAACATTAATAAAAATCAAAAAATCCTTTTTTATATACAGAAAAATCTGAAATAAATTCATTTATTAATTGGTACAGACAAGCTCTCTATTCTGTGTTTCACTTATTATTTTTTATTCGAAAAGTTATCATTGCATGGTCGCGGGGAAACTAAGTTTAAAAGCTTAGGTAATTGTTATGACACTTATTAGTTTTGTTTACACGGCCTGCACTCATTGGATGAGATGGTAATTTTTTCCTACTGCTTTTCAGGCTTATTTTCCTTTGTTTTCTGGATTATTTACCAAGAGTTCTGAAGACTAGCGGAACATAATTAATTAACATTAAATGGCACCTTCGAAAAAGTAATCTGTACCGACGGTACAGAAAAGATTTTTTTCATGTCTAACTCTTGGATGAATTTTTCAATTACGCTCTGTGGTTATGAATATGATAAATGGAGGTATTTTTATTATTCGTTAACTTAAGATGAAGATGCATTTTCTCCACATTTATTAGAACCCAATGGTAATGTTGTTAGGCAATTATTTACGATAGCAATTACTGCTCTTGTGCACGTAATTAGTGGATTGCTTAAGTTTAAGCATAGGAAGCGTAAATTTTCGAAAATTACACTGTGATTTATTACACGTGCTTTTCATTTTTGTCAGGATAAGTAATTTTTTATTTTTTTTACAAATTTTTGCTTTAGAGTTCACATTTATTAAAGTATATTTTTTGAGAGAATTTTAAACAAAGTTTTGTTTTGGATATTATGAAAAGCTGTTGCCACTTTATTTAAAAGAATAATTTTGGGGCCATATTTCTTATCCAGGTGTCCAAAGGATTGCAGATGATCAAATTATTGTTTTATTTTCAGTGGCAGTAATTAGGTTTTCAAGGTACGTTTTTTAACAAACATTTGCATTAAATTATACTTATATTTATCAACAAAAAACAGAGAGAACACTTATCCCAGTTTCATTATCTGAATTATTACATCATTGCAATTAATATAGCTTTATTTGTATTCTCCTAAGTTTGAAATGCATTAGTTTATTATTATGCATTAGAATAGTAGTATTATTTATAAATTATCATCATTATTTACACATTTTATTATGTATATAACAGTTTACTAAGTAAAGGACTTCCTTTTTTTGTATTACGTTTTACCAATGTAAATCGTAAAATAAACTTTTCCTTTTGCAAGTAATTTTATAACATACAAAGCAGAAACTAAGTTATGTTTGTATTACTGTTCGCACATGTCTTCACTGAACAATAATGATTCGAATTTTTTAAAATTATATAATTACTAGAGGACTCGACAGATGTTATCCTGTACACTCATCTTAAATTCAAAAATTCCAAATTTTTATGAATAAGCTTTAACAATCTGGACCGTTTTGAGTAAAATTTGTATTAAAAAGTTATTACAATGTCTAATGTCATTACATGTACGGTTATCACAATTCAATCAATCGATAGCGTGTGAGTTTGTGTATACTATGGGCGAAGTAAAATGCAAATGCTATTTGAATAAAAACTTAAACTTGTAGGTTAGGATACTAGTTGTCAACGTACGTGTAAATTTAATAGAAAATCATGTAAAATACTCACTTCAATTGCATACTAAATTTGGAGAATATATGATTTTTTATGCACACTTCAAAACTCTTCAAACACTAATTACATCTGAATGTAATAATTTAATTAACACACGATTTATTTCAACAAAATAATAAAACGAAGTGACAAAATATTTTCCTGAAATGATCACAACACCAACTGTCGGGACAAACTTGAATTATAATAAAAGATTTTGAATATTCGATACTGCGATCGTAGCGCAGTCTGCCGAATCCAATGTAAAACATTCCAAGATTAACAATTTATAAATAAAAAATTAATTAAATAAAAATTTCTAAACCAAATTTCTAAACCATTCTCGAGTCCACTGGAAAAGACAAAAACTTTCATCAAAATCAGACCAGCCGTTTAGGAGAAGTTCAGTTACATACACACGCACACAGAAGAATTACATATATAAAGATTATTCGAAAAGATATTAATTAAAAACGCTAAAAAGCGTGAATTGTCTGCATTTTCGTAACAATAAAGACCGGGTTTGGCCAATTTGGATGAAAATCAATTTTCGACGCCAACTTACGTCTTTTTCAATTCCTACTATTAGCTCGCGATCTCTACACGTATTTTATTTGTTTGTTTGTTTATTTATTTATCTTGGTGGAATTTTCAATCGTTAATAAAATACATTTTAAAGCGCTCAATTGAGCTGAAATGTAATGTACATGATTATTTTGGATGACTATACAATAACTTTTTTTAATTATAATTAATAAAAATGAATTGATTAAAACTAATTATTTAAAAATTACAAATACAGCCACGTTGGCGACTTAGCGATCCTTTGGCGACTTATGTCAAAATTTGAAAACATTTTTTTTTTTCTCACGTGTTAAAGCATTCAGTTGAAAGGAATTTTATATACACCAGTGTTTCTCAAACTGTGGGGCGTGCCCCCAGGGGGCGCGTAACCCTGCGAGGGGGGGCGCGAGCATATTGAAAATGAAAGGTTTTAAAAAATAACTTTTTGGAATGAAGTAAAACAAAATGCTTTCTGACATAATAAAAAATACACATTTACACTGATTTAATTTATTTTTATCATTTTGTGATCATCAAAAATAAAAGATTCCACTTCAAACGCTCATTAGCCATCTTTGATCCTATAACCAAATTAAAAAAATATTTTGTTTGATTTGCGGTCAATATGAGAAAGATTAGAGATTTTTTTTTTACGTTATTTTTAACGATATCAAACGATGAGAGATTTTTTTATTACGTTTCTTACAAAACCTAAAATATTACTTTAGCTGACCTTCGAACTTACTGGTATGGTTATCTCCGTCTTTTTCTAGGGAAGTTGTAAATATATATAATATATTTCTGTTTCATCTTTTTCCATGTGAAAGAGTTTTATGAGACATGGATAAGCATGAGTATTCAGAAACATATAATGCATAATGAAAAACGTTTTACACAATTATTTTTTAGAACATGATAGACTTTCCCCATGAACAATTTTGTAGTTTTGATTGCTGTGTTGTACGACTTATTATGGTTTATATACGTAAATAAGCAAAATTTTAAAAAAATGGGCATCTGGGATCCCTATTGAAGGAAGTTGAAACTGATCAAGCAATTGAAGAACCTACTGAAATAATGCATATTAATCAAGATAGCGAAAGTAAACATCAGAAAAGCGTTAAACATGAAACGTTTGAGTTGATTTGAAATTTTCAAATGCTGCATAAAAGATCTCTATGAAGAAAACTATGAAGATATAATGTAGCACTTCACCTTGTCAAAATGACACAAGGAAGAAAAAGTTCAAAATGCTATTTGTAGATCATCAAACAACATCAAAACTAAAAACGGGAACAAAATATGACAGTTTAGCTGGAAAATAACGTTCCTGTGTTGTTAGCGAAAAATGTCTGTGATTTATGTCCTTTATTAAGGACACGCACATTTTCTTTAGCTTTATTGGATTTTTCTCAAATTTTCTAAGAAAAATTGAAAAGTCCTTGAAAGTAGTTAAGTATATTTTCTCTTAATTAAATTATTCACTGGAATTGTGATTTTTATCGTGTATAGTAAAACGAACTATAAAATAAATTATAGTTTTAAAACAAACTAAGAAACACTCTTTTATAGTGAATCGAACTAAAAGTAAAATATATATATATATATATTATATATATATTACTTAAAAGTAACATATACAAAATTTAATACTTATCTTATTAATTTGTACGGTTTATAATTATGATCGTATTGTAGCTTTAGCGCTGAAGTGCATTATTATTGCATTCAATACATTATTATTTTTTTTAGGGGGCGATAAAGATTATGATTGAAAATTGGATCGCCAGTAGTGAAAGTTTGAGAACCACTGATATACACGATTGTTTTGGATGACAAAACGATACTTTAATGATAATTAATAAAAATTAATTTCCAATTAATGTTGTGATTATGTCATATGTATATACATATTTATATTAATTGCAACTATTTAATAAAAAGTAGCTAAAATAAATTTTTTATTGGTTGATCTAAAATAAATTTTTTATTGGTTGATCTAAGTAGGAATTGATTTTAAAATGTTTTTTATATTACTTCTTTATAACAATAGCGTTGTTACAACAATGCAGGTGAAGGTTGAGTTGAATGTTTTTAATTAATATATTTTTAACTAATTGCGATATCGGACCGAATTGTGAATCTCGACCATTCTCGAATTTACTTGAACCCACACAAAAATATTCATCGAAATCTGTCCTGCCGTTTAGGAGGAGTTTAGTGACAAACACACGCACAGAAGACTTTTATATCTAAAGATAATGGAAAATTTATCCTAAAATCGATAAAAACCTAAAAAATTTCGTCTTTTTTAAGTACTGCATTTACTTGAATCTAAGACGCACTATTTTTCCAATGTTAATGCTACTGAAAATCGGGTTCGGTTTAGAATCGAAAGAGGAAAAAATCGTTCGATGGGGCAATTTAAGCATTTATAGGTTCATATGTATATTTAAAAGTTTTTAATAGTAGTAAAATAACTACTTATTCACTTTTTATTAGTTTTCATTTTAAATTTAATTTTTAAATCTAGAAATCTCGATAAACCATTTTATACTATTTTTCATTTTTCACAAAAATTTGTTGAGAATTTGGGGTACGGCTTACAATAAATGGCGGCTTAGATTCGAGTAAATGCGGTATATCAATTAATGGTATCCTTCATGTCTATAAGAAATAAGCCAAATTAAGGAAAATACAAATAAAACCTCTCTCGATGGATCTAAATAAAATCAAATGATAAATAGTTTATTATGTTTCAATTCCTCCTTTTCCGATTACCTAAAGAATAAAACAGATGCAAACAGATTACGTCTTACACATCATTTAACAATTCTTCAATACTTAATTTTATTTTCGATGTTTACTCATTAATCATTCAACTACTAGAAAGATTTTCTTAAAAAATTAAAAAAATAATTGGTAAGATTCCATCATCAAACGGCTAGATTCAAATTTAAAGTAATTGGTTTTTGCTGAATTAATTAATAAAATTAAAATCTAATTAAATGTGTTTTGTTTGTGTTTGGGATTACTTTAATTCGTAAAATTCTGTCTGCTATTTTACCACCAATGAAAAAAATTGTTTTGATTCTCATAAATATAAAATTTTTTTGTTGAGATTTATTTACAGTAATAACTTGCTTATAAAGACAAATTAAACATCCAGTTTGAGATTAAGTTTTTGTAAGTTATTGGTTTGTATTGAGGAAAGAAGATGTGACAGTTTTTTAACATTGTTTTTTCATTAAATTCAAGAAAAAATGAAAGCAGGAGCATTAAAATTACAAAAATTTTTAGAAAACAAATTAACCTGTAAAAATGCAATCATAAATTTTGTATATTTAAATGTGAGTAATACAATGAGCAGTATGTTGTTAAATTATTTCTAATCTGCTCCAAATGAGACATGTTTCTAGAGTATCTGTTGGAAATAAATTAAATGTAAAGCAGTTTATATTAATACATTTGAGATTTAATAAAAAATAGAATTTTTTTTATTACATAGAAATAAAAATAATAAAAATGAGAAAGTTATATATACTGAGAGATAAAAGACCTTTTTATGTGACTTTTCATATAAATGTGAATATTGCAATTTTATATTTGGATTTAATTGTGCAATTGAAATTTAAGTACTAGAAATGATGTCAGAAAAAATTCAGGAAATATGTCAGAAAAGTGAACAGAAATATTATATTAGGTTGGGGAAAAAGAAATCCATTATTTTTTCGGTAGATGGTCGTAGTGTCGATATCTCGTGAAGTATCAATTAAACAATTTCAAATTTATGCTCGTTGTCAAGATGACATTTCATACTAAAAAAATATTTTGCTTTTTTTTGTTTGGTCCATTCAGTTGTGAGTTTCAGGGTGTTAAAAATGGAAGTCAACAAAGAGAAAATTGGGTTCTTTTTACAGTTTTTCTTTGATAAAGGCGAAAATGCAAGCCAGGTGGCTGAAATTACAAATGGTGCTTATTGTTCCGATATTGTAACAGATAATTACGTGAAATTTAGGTTTCGTCTATTCCGTTCAGGTATTTTTGATGTTAAAGATGCAACTCGCACAGGCAGGAAGGACCTTTGTCAAAAATGTCGATAAAATCACAGAAATAATCAAAGTTGACCGGCATGTTAGTTGTCGTAGCATCGCCCAGGATCTAAAGACTTGCCATAAAACAGTTTTAAGCCATTTGCGCAAAGTTGGATTCAAAAAGAAGCTCCATGTTTTTGTGCCACACCATTTAACACCAAAAACATGATGGATCGAATTTCCATCTGCGAAGCCTTATCCAAACGGAATGAAATTGACTCATTTCTTAAGCGGATGGTGGCTGGGGATGAGAAATGGGTCACATACTACAATATTGTGCGAAAACAATCATGGTCAAAGTGCGGTGAAAGAGCTCAAGTGGTGGTCAAACCAAGATTAACGGCCAGGAAGGTTCTACTGTGTATTTGGTGGGACAGGAAAGGAACTAGGAGTTGCTTCCACATGACCAAACACTAACTTCAGATTTCTACTGTCAACAACTGGATCGTTCGAAGCTAACGATTGACCAGAAATGGCCAGAATTAGCCAACAGAAGAGGTGTTATGTTTCATGAGAACAACCCCAGGCTACACATGTCTGTATTGACTCGCCAGAAACTCTGGGAGCTTGGTTGGGAAGTTTTAATGCATCTACCATATAGTCTGGACCTGGCACCAAGGGATTATCACCTTTTTCTCGCATTGCAAAACTTGAGTGATAAGAAATTGGGATCAAGTAAAGATTGTGAAAATCGATTACTAGAGTTTTTCGCCAATAAGGATCAAAACTTCTGTAAAGAGGCATTATGAAGCTACATTTAAAATGGCAACAAATTATACAACAAAACAGTGCATATTTGACCCAAATAGGACAATCGGAAGCATGTTAAATAAAGTCTTGATTTTCATGCAAAAATAATGGATTTCTTTTTCCCAACTTAATATATAGATGCAATATAAAAGGTGTGTGAAATGATGTTAATAAGTGTATAAAATGTTTTCTGTTTTACATATTCACATACTCTTTTAAGACTCAGCCCGCACGATTGTGCGGGTTGGATATTCTTATACGGTTTTGCTTCTAGAATAGTCGTATGTAAAAATTCCCGAATCCAACGATTGAGCATGTTTGCAGAAAGTGTAAAAGTATCAATTTTTATCAACAGACGGTGGTTTGTAGTCCCTGTTTTACTTTCAGCTGGCAAATCTAGCTTTGTTTTCAAATGCAACGAAAACATGACTTCTTTTCCTCTGTCAAAAAATAATTGTCAATATATTTCTAATTGCTTGGATTCAAATTTTTGTATTAATGTTTAAGTAATTGTAAAATAGAAACAAAAATTAACTACATTGTATTAATGTTGCTTGCTGGACTCGGGATTTCATTACCCGTATGATCGTGTGGACTGGGCGTTATTTGAGTCACTGCAGGGTTTAGGTAGGACAAAGGTAAGTTCTTGCAATATGTGTGTGAGTTTTCTTTTCTGTTTCAATAATATTGATAGAAGCTTAAATAAAAAGGAAACATATTGCTATATTATTAAAAACATATTTCTTTGGGGTTGTCTTGGACTAGTCCCTTTTTTCTTCCTATGGCTCTTTTTTGCAATTCATTTTCTCTTTTACATATTTGATGAGGGGTATGGCATTTTCATCCTTTACACAAATGTTTGAATCTATATCTCTTTTCCAACCCCCCCCTAAAAATTGGATTTCCAATGGGAGTTGGTAAGGTGTGGTTTAAATATTTTATTATTTTTTTTTAAATAACAAAATTTTCTGATACATTTTAATATTTTTCATGGAATACTGAGCTAACTTTTAACTCAAAACTTTTCCGGGTGTGTAAAAGGAGGAGAGAGAATTTAAATTAAAGTGATATCTCTTGGATGATGACTATGCTGCGAACGAAACACATGAATCCCGTATATTGAAAGAAGAATCAAGTTCTGATGAGAGCGATGAAAAAACTTGAAATGTTTGAAATGGAAAGACAATTTTGGATCATTCTTTACCATCAAAGCCTCTTGAACCCATTCATTTAATTGTTTTAGCTGTTGCCAATTCTTGGTTTCTGTGCAAGCAAGATACATTATCAAATAAATTTCCTCCAAAAATTCAAATGGACCGCTTAAAATTTTAGTTAGAGATAGTTGAAACGCGTTATCAGCCTCTCAACCTACTAACGAAAGCATTTTAACTGATGAGCATTTTAACCACTCGCAAAAAGATCGAAGTGTCATGATCCACCTGCTATACATATCATGTCTTTTACTCTGGTCATTCCAGGATAAAAAGGCTTGACAACGTGTAACCATTTTTGATGTGTTGATGACATTTTAAGGCCTCGCAAGTTCAGATTTGAAAACTACGAAAGCAGTTCGAAAGCATGTTGTGAAAACTGCAATGCATATTTATACTTATCGAAAACAAAAACATGTTTAAGAGATTTCCACAGGAAATAAATAATTCGCGAATAAAATAATTTTACGTGAGTAATTTCCTTATTTGTAATAATTTTTATTGAGTTAAGTGTGTGTGTGTGTGTGTTTCTTCTATTAACTTAGAGCCAAAAAATGTAAAATTTCAAAAAGATGCTGATTTCTCAGAAAAAGGCCAACCCGCACGACCATGAGGTTACTGTCTACGTTCCAGGGGGTGAGCGGGAATCTTTTTATTATTTTTCTTAGAGTCATTGAGGTCAATATAGTACAAATAACAAGAATTCAACATTTAAAGATGAAAATAATTCGGGTCTGAAAGGGATACACCGCACAACAGCTAATACTTTTTTTTTCAGCAAATTTCACCCAACCTTAACATTCCAATTCTATTTCTTTTCCTTTTATGTGTGTGTGGTCAAAGCTAGAACTATTTTACGCTTTACCCTCAAGTCAAACTTTGAAGTAAAGGTCGCTCAATTACTTAGAATTGAAATTATACACATAATGCTGACTTAAGTTAATCAATTTAGAGTCAATTTGCACTTCTGAGTAAATGTACGGTTGTACATTACTCACTACACTAAATACTTGACAGTCAATTTTCTATTTTCGAAATGTTATACATGTGTGTTAAGTCTAATTTCAGGGGATTTTAATTACAGGAATATTATTATAAAAAAGATTTATAAAAGTTAAATTTCTCCCTAATCCCAAAACGCAGTGATTTATGCACAGAATAATTCGAAAACATATATTGGACGATTTACGATTCTCAATTATTAGAGGTAATTTCAATTTATACATTTTGTACAGATAAGCTGATAAATTTTAGTCATCATAGGTTATTTTAAGGTATCCATACTGTATTAAAACTGTTACAGTTTGTTTTTAGTCAATACAGTTATTTCAATCTACCGATTTTATTAAAGGAAACTTATGATCCTGAATCCTCAGATAATTTTAGTCTACTGATCTTATGTCAAATGATTTAGGACACTTAGATTTTATATAAGAAGACTTAAGGTATGGAAAGTAATTTCAATCCGCGTGCCCTTTTTATTTGAAGGAATCTTCTTTTTTTTCACCCGAAGCAATTTTTAATTCAGCTAATATGTCTATAACTATTTTAACTAATTCTTCATTATATCGTTTTGAAATTGAACCTCTTAATTTGCAATTAATACAAAATGAATTAGGTGTCACCACCTGTATATCAAATTATCAGTACAAATTTCAATACTTTAAGACATTAGTTAGTCGTGGAATGTATTAAGTAAAATAAACTGAAGTATATCTATATATATATATATATATATATATATATATATATATATATATATATATATATATATGCGTGTAAAAGAAGTTATTCACATTTTTTATCGTTCTATTGTAATTTTTTAATAATATCATGTTAATAAAACAAGGCTTACATTTGATTCAATTAAAAACTAACAACGCCCTTATGGTAAGAAATAAAGAGTGCAGGGAATTAAACTTTTTATTTACAATTTCCAATCATTTAAACTATAAACAGGTTACGTTTTTATATATACTTACTGCTTTTTTTTCTTTTTCTTTTTTCAATTTCAACGGAATATAAACATTTTAAAATAGTATGAATGAAGCTCTCTTACCATTCAATTTATTATTCAAAGAAATAAATAGGCACATGATAAACAAGAAAAGAAAGAAGAGTTAAACATTTTAATCTTAAAATATTTGTTTTCGTAATAGCTAGATGACAAAGAAAGTTTCATTGCATATAGGCAACATTGAAAATATACTGCTTATTTGTTGACGGAAAAAATAATAATAGTTTTACAGAGATTAAACTGTACATACAAAGATGGATACTACTGCTTTTCCCCTTAATAACTATTTTTCATAGTTTATAATAATGATATACATTTATTTGGTAAATAATACATGTATTCTCTGAAAACTGTTTTCGTCAACAAAGTATTAAATCTTTTTAAACTCGACGGTTATCTGAGTCAACGTAATTTTTTTTCTTTTTTTTTTGTTAAAGATTTAGCATTAACTTTTTATTTAGAATTTATTTATTTATTATTTTTGCATTTCTTTCACGAAAACACACGTCTTAGGATATTTTAAAAGAAACATTTTTATGAATATTATTTCGTAGACCTCTGACATCGTAAAATTGCCTCAAAGTTGTGTCACTTTTTTGTTAAACTTTTTAAATATATTTCCTTCATTTTCGTTGAAAATTCTGAAGTGACTTAGGATATTTTTGTTGCTTTTATTTTCCGCTATTTTTCATAAAAAGTAAATATTTTCCCACAAAATTCAGTATTTTGATTTCCTTAGATCAAAACACATATTGTAATAATTATATATATATATATACATATATATATATATATATATATACCCCTATATTCCATATCAAAACATCTGTATAAATAATATATACCTCTACATGTATGCATATGCTTGGAAAATAATAATATATAAGCATTGGACATAACAAGGAAACGTAATTTTTAGTTCTCGAATGTACACATATTTATCTAGATTAACAACCCCATCTCTTCCTTTGCGATGACAGATACTTCCTAATTAAGAATCTATTGTAATCCTCCGAGTTTTTGTGATTTTGTAAAATGTGCATACAGAAAGGTTAAGAAAAAGTTTTTTAAAAATTCGAAATATCCTTCTTTATTTACTGTTAATTGGAAACCAAGAAGATGCAGTCGTCCATCTGGTAAAGTGGTTAGCGACGCTGACTACTGTGCCGTAGGGCCTAGTTCGATCCCGGTGAAGACATGAATGTTTGTAAATGTATAGAGTCTTTGCAGCATGGGGGTACTATAAGCAGCCGCCGAGCCGCAAGTCTTCTCGTGAGGTTGGTGGCAGGGGATGAGAGGTGGGAGGCCCCTCCCCTTCTCCCAGGGTGTTCTCCCTCAAAATTGGGGTGGAACTGAGCTTAATCATACTGTCATCTGTATGGGACTCAAGGCTAAGACCAATAACAGGTGTACATCTAGCCCCTTGCCATGATGAATTCGTGGGCCTCGATCTGACTACTTCAGACAGGGGGCATTAGAAACAACAACAGAAAATGCAAAAAAAAAAAATCTCTCCTTTTCAAAACAATCACAAAATGTTTGATAAAAAATTTGGAAATATTTCAATTCTAAAAATAGATTTAATTCATTTTCCTTTTCTTAAATATTTAATACATCTCAATATTGCTAAGTAATTTAAATCCTAAGCCAATACGGAACAGCTGATAAAGTAACTGACAAGATAAATAGCTTATTATATTCTTTGATTACTTTTATAGCATTCGTTTCATAAGGATGGTTTGTATTTGAATATTTACAACCTATAAATTGTTGAAACTCAGATGTAGAAACTCAAAAAAGAACTTGTAAAAATATCTAGCAAGGCATTATTTATGCTTTTATTATACTACACAATAATAAAAAACAACGAAATGCCAAAAAGTCGTGGGATGTATCTTAATAATATGTAAGACACTAGTTTGCCAAGAAAATAGCAACACGATTTGGTATTGACTCAACGAGTCAATGAAAGTCTTCTGAAGAATTACTCAGTTCGTATTGCCTATATTGTGCCTATATGTATTGTGCCTATGCTGTGCATGAGAGTGAACGTGTTGTAATTACAGGACTTTGTGAACGAATTAACCTTCTAAACATGTCCCATAGGTTTTCGATATGAATTTATGTCTATCAAACTAGGTGGCCGAATCATTCATTGGAATCATCCAGAATGTTCCTAAGATAATTGAGAATTATTTGGTTTCAGTGGGATGACACACATTTTCATTCTGAAAATTTCATCATTGTTTGGATGCATGAAGCCCATATATGGTTGCAAATAATCTCCAAGTAGCTGAGTCTAGTCTAAGTGTCCTTCGTTTTGACTAGGAAACCTAGTCCTTGCCATGTAAAAACAGCAAGTTTTACAATGGAGCTATCATCAGCTTTCAACGTTTTATAGATGTTTTATGACCTCTCAGGGCTTGCAATGCATTCGAACCGTACAATTAGTTCTCACCAATTTTAATAGTTACCCATCTGACTAAAAAATATATCTTTAAAATATATATAAATACAAGGTTTTCCCAAATGAAAAGTAGACAAGCACAGTAAAAAGAATGATTTTATTGGAAATCAAAAGAAATCGCTCTGGTGGCTATAACACAGATCCCATCCTTTCGGCAGCAGATCTATGTCTTCCCTTTAGAAAGAACGTAGTTGATTCTTGAGGAAATCCCGTCAAGCTTCCTTCACCTAATCGTCTAAATAGAGACGTAATGCTGTCTTAAGTGGCCTAAAAGCCTGAAGTTACAAAGTGACAAATACGAACTGTACGGTGTACCTTCTAACATTTCTCAACGGATTTTTTCAAGTTGCTTTGATTTCCCGGAAGCCGTGAGGGCGCACATTGCCAGGGAGATCCGATATCGTATTCCTGAAAACTTTTACATCAAATGTTCCAAGACGTTCGACCTTAACGGTGTTCGTCGTAAACTGCCACTATTCGTCGATAGATGTTCGCACTAAACACTTCCTTCTGCAATCAGAAGACGTACTACCGCACGGTATTCTGATCTGGGCGCATCCTTATATCCTTTTATTCCTCCCCACTAACAGGTTTCACCGTTAAACAATATATGCGATGTACACTTCCTACTGTCCTTCGTGTCCCTGTTTGAAGGCTTTGCTATAGCTGCACTCAATCTGACGCAGTCGCATATGTCAACTTTTAATTTGGGCAACCCTCATCAATACTAATAAAAGAGGAGATTATTCGTCGATAGATGTTCGCACTAAACACTCCTTCTGCAATCAGAAGACGTACTACCGCACGGTATTCTGATCTGGGCGCATCCTTATATCCTTTATTCCTCCCCACTAACAGGTTTCACCGTTAAACATTATATGCGATGTACACTTCCTACTGTCCTTCGTGTCCCTGTTTGAAGGCTTTGCTATAGCTGCACTCAATCTGACGCAGTCGCATATGTCAACTTTTAATTTGGGCAACCTTCATCAATACTAATAAAAGAGGAGATTAGCGTGTGTGTTTCACCTCTACCGACCAAACTAAGCAACCCAAAAAATACAAAAACTTGACACATAATTATTCTAGGTCTTAATGATGTGCACTACTAAGATTTTATTTTGAAATTCAGTTTAAATTTTTTAAAATTAAATTTGTAAGCGATTTTCCCTTTTTTAACAACTGGATTTTAGGTTTGTTCGTTTGGCAACACAGTGTATTTGCTTAAGAATTCTTTGCGCTCGAAAATTTCAATTACCAGCTTTTAATTGTAACATTCCTTTTCTAGCATTATAATCTGCTACATCATTTTCTTTTGAGTTAAAATTTTTTTGGTTAATGTATTCTAAGTATTTGTAGCAGAGTTTATTTTAAAACAATATTACAGTTGGAAGATGCATCGCTCTTCACAAGCTCTAAGCCTACTTTTTATTTTTTTCAACAACTAAATAAGATTAGTTTGATATACATTTTTATTTCTCGTATTGATCTAATTTTGTCATTTCTTTTTCAGCTTAAAAATTTCTTACTTAATTTTTGTGTAGTCACAATGGTATTCATATTGTGATTTCTATTTTGGCTTAGGCAGCGTAACGTTTATTCTTTTTTCATGTTTATAGTTGATTTTTGTGTATTGTTTTTGGTTTTGATTTAATTAGGTCATCATTTTTAAAATAAAGAATGGGAAATTTTTGAAAGCAACATTAAAGTTATCAGAAATTCTTAACCTGGAAAAGAAATGAGACAACTTTAAATCTAAAACACGAAATAGTACGGAGTATCAAATGGATACATATAAAGGCTTAAAAATGAAAAAGAATAATAAACGTAACACAGCCTTAAACCTAAATCAGATATTTTTAAACTGAAAAAGGAACCACAGATTTGATTCTAAACCAAGAAATGGTTCGGAATAATCAAATAAAATATAAGCAAAACAGAAATGTATATTAAACTAATTTAATTGAGTTATTGAAAAATACGCTTAGGTGGAAGACCAATGCCTCTTCCTACCAGAAAATACATAAATAAAAAAATTTATCACGAAAAATGTTATAACAGATTATTGCTGAAATAAAATTGCTTTTACAAGAATTCATTAACGCAGAAAAATAAATTACCATTTGTTTTCAATGAGTGAAATTAGAAATTTTCACTTAAAATCAAGCCCTCAAAAAAAAAATAAATTAAAACTTGAATGCAAATGTAAAACAGATCAAATGTAAAACAGATGGCATCAAAAACAGATTTTCAAGCCAAACAACTTTTTTCGAGAAATGACTTATACTCCGTTCCACCTTTGAAGAACAGGTTTACTATAGCGAATGTGAAAATCACCAAATTAGCTGAGTAAAAAAAAAAAAAAAAAATGCGTGTGAAAAATTTATTTTTGTTTCATTATACATAAGTACATATCTTTAATTCTATAAGTTCATTTATTACATCCGTTAATAAAATAAACATTTACTTACTATTTGTGAAAAATTTAATTGTTCTTACTTCGTTAGCATTATTTTAAGCAAGCTTATAATGTAAATTATTTGCAATACATTTAAATGTCGTTTTTGTATGTTAGCTTAAGATATAATGCATAAAATAGAATCCTAAAACTCATTGAAAAATTTATCTCTTAAAAATTTGCTATCCTTCGTAAGACTTTTAGTTTTCTTAAAAAATATCTCGATGTGCACATTTGAAAAATTACGTTACTGACATATTATGCAAAATTATTAAGCACGTGTGTTTCACCTATTCCGGCCAAATTAAGGAACCCATAAGTATAAAAACTTGGCACATAAATACAAAAGGTCTCATAATGCTATCTTCTGTTGGGTGAAAATGCCCAAGAATGTCCCTCGTGCAAAGTCCCACATTCCGTCTATCATATTTTAATAGATTGTCCCGTTTTTAACCGTCATCGCGTCACCTTCTTTCATACATCTATTTTAACCCTTTTATCTGACACAAAATCTATTTGCCTTCGTTTTAAAAAAAAAAAATTGGATTTTACATATGATTTGATTTGTGTGTTTCTTTATATTTTTAATATATTATATGCATGCGCGAATGCATATACATGTGTACATATATTTTTATACATTTTTTTAAACATATATATGACATTCTTTTTTAACAAGTGTTTATGCAGCTTGGCCAAAGTTGGCCCTTGCGCCACTAAACCCCACATTCAATTCAATTCAACTCATACTGCTATCTACTACGAAAAGTGTTTTTTGAAATTCGCTTTTAGATTTTTTTAAAATTCAATTTTTTTTAGCAATTTTTCTACGCTTTTGTTTACAGTTGAATTAGAGATGTCGACCGAAGTGTGAATCGTGTTTTCTAAATTGAGCATATTTTATCCTTTCCCGGAATTTCAAACAAAAGTGATGAGACTTTGTTTAATTCATTAATGCTAATTGACTTTCAGGAATGAAAATATTATGCTTTGCCACTATGGGCGATACCAAAGTTTGCCCAATATTTTGTATGTGTGTGTGCGTGTTCGGGAAACAGTTTTATATTAAATCAGTATACACTGTTTTTAATAATAGCTGTGATTTTAGATAATAATAGAATCTGTTTTCTGCAAGGCTGTTTTTTTATTTTAATGCTCATTAAATTTATGTATCTTTAGTTTTGTGCATGATTAGTTTTGATATATTATTGTGGTTTATAGTACTATATGTTGATTGTGTAATGGAACAACTACCCTTCTTCCAAGGCCTAACTTAATTACTGTACTCTCTCTGGCTTCTTTTAAAGATATTTTCATACCCTCTGATATCCTTTTTCATTTGATATTCATGATTTGTCATAGCTTTGCTATATTAACATCAAGAAGGCCTGAGGGCACTCTCTCTTTAAACCTTTAAGCTGTATCTGAAAAATGTTTGCTTCCATTTTGGTTACTAATTTTAAGTTTACTTTAAAGAATCGACTTTGCAAGGAATCTGTACAAATTTTGACACTTAACAGTTGTAAGGACCTCAAGTTTGCAATTCTTGCAAATCTGAACGCTAGTAGTACAAGTTAGAATTTTAGGTATTTACCTATTATTGTCACCACAGCCAAATTGGTACCTTTGCAAATCCTCCTCCTTGATATCAAGACAACAAAAAATTTTTACGGGTTTTATATGAAAAAAAAATCTAAGATTTTGGTCAGAAACAGCACGATTCACGTGGAGCCAATTTGACCGCAGTGGCACTAATACGTAAGTCATTTATTCGAGGTATTATTCCAAGGTATAGAAAAAAATAGTATATTTCTATATAGAACAAGGATGGCGAACCCTTTTTAGATGTGGGTCAAATTTTGTTCATATTTTTTTAATACTAGCTCTTAGGTCACTAATGCCTATTTGTCCCAGAGTTAAGTTAAAGAAAAATTTAACTGAATATTTTTAAAACTAAACATCTTTAATATTCAATTGGCTTAACGGTTAAAACTGGGCGTGATTTAGGGATTTAAAAATTTGTAGTGGTGTTAAAAATTCCTAAGTGCGTGATGGATGTCCCCTCACAGCCTTTAGTATTCGAGAGTTAGAATGAAGATCAGTTATAATCAAAACAATATAATTTATTAACAAGTCTCAACAATGCAGGTTAGGAAATGCACCTATAAATAAGTATTGGAGCAAAAGTAAGGTATACGAGAAAATATTTAATTATGAATTGAATCACTTATTCTTGGAACGTCTTGGCAATACATATTCCAACTAACGCCGAATTTTATATGGTATGTAAAATTTTCTAATTTTTTTTTCAAAACTGCTTGTGGCTTCATTGTTTAACATTTCTTCTGACAATCTGTTCTTCATGTAGTTTTAAGCTAATTGTACACATACGTATGCATTGTATACTTCTTTTACATATAAATACATTGCTATAATATTTTCTGTCTTTGAAAATAGATTTTTGCTATTCTTCTTTCATCGGAAAATTCAATGTTCTTCATTGTAGAAAAATATTGCTTTAAGTATAACAGAAAGAAAATGACACTAAATTCAAACTTGTTGCTATTGGTGGATTGGTAATATTGTGAATCATGTTTTTTTGTATGTCACTGTTTATGGCCTTATGACCTCTATGACCGATAAGATATCATCTTTGTTTTAAATGTTCATCAAATGGCTACGATGAGGTGGACTTTGAAACAATATTCTCATATTTTCGTTTGAAGTCCTTTAAATTCAGTGTTGACCTGATTTTTTTATCATGACTTAACTTTGCTTCTGACAATCTTTCAATGTAAAAAATCTATAATTTGGGGTGAATAAAGTGTTTGCAGAAAAGATATGCACCTTGAAAGGATGTCCTCATGTCTCTCTTTGAATTTCTTTAAAATTCAGTGTAGATGTGATTTTATATCTGATAGTTTAATGTTCCTTCTGATAATCTCTTCCTCATGTAGAGATCATATACATATTTTGTGTATTATCATACTGCCCATATATGACATATATATTTCAATTATCACTATAGTTATTTATATTTGTATGTACTCATTTGTTTGTGATCTTTGTAATAGAATTACAATTGCCAATAGAAATATTGCAAAAAAGTATTGTTTGAATAATTAATTTTTTAGCAACATGTTTTATTGTTTGTGTCATTCAGTACTGTTGTTGATTTTAAATTATTTCAACGGGGACCTAATTTAGATTTTCTATATATTATTATAATAATTTATAGAAAAAAAATTATAATCAATATAATAAGAATAAAATGTATGTTGTATATTGATTTAATTATTTTACAATTTTTTTAAAAATATTTAAGAAGTTTTTATCAATAAACTAGATTTTTTTTCTTTTGTAGCCATTTTTTTATGCAAACGGTATGTCACAACTAATTGCTCAATGAACATTTTTAATCGATTTTTTTAAATTTCAAAACCTAAGAAGAAAATTGTTATGTAACGATTGATTGAGTAAATGAAAATACAAAAACCTCTTTTATTATTTTAAGCTCTAAGAAAATAATTATTGTTAAAATAATGAATATGTTAGTTTTGTATAAAATACCTTTTTTCGTCAGATACATGGTTAAATGATTTAATAAATATAGAGGAATGAGAAACTATAAAATTATAATAAAATACTAAAATATTTTTATCAGACTTATTTTTATATTATTTTTTCTTTTGTTTTTAATGTTTTTTTAGTGAATGT
>BMAU01002816.1:0-33321 GCA_019973935.1 Trichonephila clavipes | reverse complement strand
TTTGAAAATATTATCTGCTAGCTATAATATAAATCTATTATTATGAAGGAATAGGAGGAAACGCGAGCTCTTTTTCTGGATGTCGAATAGATTTAAACAAGCTAATCTTCAATTATATGTATGGAAATTCATGTTTATCGATTGAAATGTTGGAAGTGTCCTTACTGTGTTTGTTGTTATAGTTTCGTTTATTGTATTACATTCTGATTTCAATATTCCTATTACTTAAATATTTCTACTGTGTGTAATATATCTTTCTAAGTAATGCTATTTATTGTTTTGTGTTTGTTGAAAATTGATTAAGTTTGTAAAGAGAAAAAACCACGCCATGACTCAGTAATCATACGTTAAAAGTAATAGCTGCGAGGGGAAAGTACTATATAAATAAAAAGATTTATTTAATCTCTGAAATATTTTAAGTTTTGTGCATTTACATCTTAGTAAACCTTTTTTTTTTAAAAAAAAATCCATGCTCTTAAATAAAGAAATAATGATAAAGTAATAATAAATTTTATTTAAAAAAATAAAATAAATTATCTTTGAAACATAAAACTTTCTTAAACATACGATATTTCCAAAAAATATCTTTTTTCAAATATACAGTTAAAAATTCTGTATATTTGAAAATCCGTAGATATTTTTCGAATTCTGCATATTATTTTCTAAGCTACTTTAAGAATTTAAAATGGCTTTTTTTCAAAAAAAAATATTCTTAAAAAACCTTGATGTATTTTGAATTAAAAATATTTTTATTTAAACTTTTTAAAACTGAAATGTCATTTTTAAGAATTTTAAATACTTAGTTTTAATCTTTTAATTTGTACTTTATTCATTCAACTAGATATAATTATTTAAAAATAACCTAAGAAAAAACTGAACACAATTTAAATATCTGTTCCCGGATAAAATAGTGTGGTATATAAAATCATATAAACAGAATTACCTCTTTTTTCGCTACTCCTACGGCTTCTTATTCCAAAATCTATCACATTCCTTTTTTAAATTTTCCCCCTTTTCTTGATTTATCGATTATGCTTAATTTCTACTTATGTAAGATGTTCGGAACTTAATTGCTTAAATATTTATTTTTTTCAGTTTTAATGATATATTTTAAAGTATAGTTTATTAAAGGAGAAAGTTCGTAACTTTGAAGTCAAAGTAGTTTTGGGTCATGCACAAATAAATGAAATAAAATTCACGTTCCAGTAAAAAAGACCTTAAAATTTTTTTGTTGATATATCTTATACTTTTAAATCTCTTGGAAATTCCATGAAATAAATTTTGTATTGACTAATTATTTAAATCCAGTAAGTTATTGTACATTATATATAAATAAATTATAATTTATAATGAGCTAATGGAAAAAAGAAAAAACAGCTGCTTCATCTTATTTTTATAAATACATTGAGAAAAAAAACTTTTTCTACGATAACCAAATAAAGTAAAAGGAATTTTAGAAGTAGAATTTCTTAGACTTTATCACAACTTCATTATAACATTGTATAGAAATAAAATATAAAATAAACGTTAAGTAAAAAAAAAAAATGAATTCTGAAAGAAATATGTAAATTATAAGAAATACAGGTTACTGTAAACCTCTCTTATCTAAGGGAAATGAAACTATACATAGTACACTTACTTATCTGATTAAGTCCCCTCCCATAGTCCTTATATCCCTGTTAATAAATTACTGATATTAAGGAAAAAGAAACAAATTTTAATTTAGTTGAGTATAATTTTTTTTCCATGGAAGATAAACATTCAAAATTACGATTCAAAATAAATAAAAATAACATTTTTACACTGAGCTCAATTAATCTTTTACTTTTCTTTTACAATTTAAATGTTTGCATTGTTATTAACATACAAGAAATTTTAAGAATTACTTAATTGCATCCTTTTTTCAAAAACAAAATAAATTGACTTATTTCTTAAGCACATTTTCTTTCACTATATTAAAAACAAACTCGTAAAGCAAGTGCAATTTTAAAATGAGTTATATTAACAAGTTCCTATATGGCAAATGAATAAATTAATGGCAAACTATTTTTTCCCTTGGAAAACCTCAAAAAACCCCTTAATTTTTAAAAAACGAAGCAACTTATCATAGTTTTATCGAACTAATTAATTTTTTTTTCTTGAATAAACCCGTTATAACATTAATAAAAAATCAAAAAAAATCCTTTTTTATATACAGAAAAATCTGAAATAAATTTCATTTATTAATTGGTACAGACAAGCTCTCTATTTCTGTGTTTCTCTTTATTATTTTTTATTCGAAAAGTTATCATTGCATGGTCGCAGGAAACTAAGTTTAAAAGCTTAGGTAATTGTTATGACACTTATTAGTTTTGTTTACACGGCCTGCACTCATTGGATGAGATGGTAATTTTTTCCTACTGCTTTTCAGGCTTATTTTCCTTGTTTTCTGGATTATTTACCAAGAGTTCTGAAGACTAGCGGAACATAATTAATTAACATTAAATGGCACCTTCGAAAAGTAATCTGTACCGACGGTACAGAAAAGATTTTTTTTTCATGTCTAACTCTTGGATGAATTTTTCAATTACGCCTGTGGTTATGAATATGATAAATGGAGGTATTTTTATTATTCGTTAACTTAAGATGAAGATGCATTTTCTCCACATTTATTAGAACCCAAATGGTAATGTTGTTAGGCAATTATTTGATAGCAATTCCATTGCTCTTGTGCACGTAATTAGTGGATTGCTTAAGTTTAAGCATAGGAAGCGTAAATTTCGAAAATTACACTGTGATTTATTACACGTGCTTTTCATTTTTGTCAGATAAGTAATTTTTTATTTTTTTTACAAATTTTTGCTTTTTAGAGTTCACATTTATTAAAGTATATTTTTTGAGAGAATTTTAAACAAAGTTTTGTTTTGGATATTATGAAAAGCTGTTGCCACTTTATTTAAAAAGAATAATTTTGGGGGCCATATTTCTTATCCAGGTGTCCAAAGGATTGCAGATGATCAAATTATTGTTTTATTTTCAGTGGCAGTAATTAGGTTTTCAAGGTACGTTTTTTAACAAACATTTGCATTAAATTATACTTATATTTATCAACAAAAAACAGAGAGAACACTTATCCCAGTTTCATTATCTGAATTATTACATCATTGCAATTAATATAGCTTTATTTGTATTCTCCTAAGTTTGAAATGCATTAGTTTATTATTATGCATTAGAATAGTAGTATTATTTATAAATTATCATCATTATTTACACATTTTATTATGTATATAAATAGTTTACTAAGTAAAGGACTTCATTTTTTGTATTACGTTTTACCAATGTAAATCGTTAGATGGTAATGAAATTTTTCAAAATAAACTTTTCCTTTTGCAAGTAATTTTATAACATACAAAGCAGAAACTAAGTTATGTTTTTATTACTGTTCGCACATGTCTTCACTGAACAATAATGATTCGAATTTTTTAAAAATTATATAATTACTAGAGGGACTCGACAGATGTTATCCTGTACACACATCTTAAATTCAAAAATTCCAAATTTTTATGAATAAGCTTTAACAATCTGGACCGTTTTGAGTAAAATTTGTATTAAAAAGTTATTACAATGTCTAATGTCATTACATGTACGGTTATCACAATTCAATCAATCGATAGCGTGTGAGTTTGTGTATACTATGGGGCGAAGTAAAATGCAAATGCTATTTGAATAAAAACTTAAACTTGTAGGTTAGGATACTAGTTGTCAACGTACGTAAATTTAATAGAAAATCATGTAAAATACTCACTTCAATTGCATACTAAATTTGGAGAATATATGATTTTTTATGCACACTTCAAAACTCTTCAAACACTAATTACATCTGAATAAATTTAATTAACACACGATTTATTTTGCCAAAATAATAAAACGAAGCGACAAAATATTTTCCTGAAATGATCACAACACCAACTGTCGGGACAAACTTGAATTATAATAAAAAGATTTTGAATATCTTGACACTGCGATCAAAGCGCAGTCTGCCGAATCCAATGTAAACATTCCTAAGATTAACAATTTATAAATAAAAAATTAATTAAATAAAAATTTAAACCAAATTTCTAACCATTCTCGAGTCCACTGGAAAAGACAAAAACTTTCATCAAAATCAGACCAGCCGTTTAGGAGAAGTTCAGTTACATACACACGCACACAGAAGAATTACATATATAAAGATTATTCGAAAAGATATTAATTAAAAACGCTAAAAAGCGTGAATTGTCTGCATTTTCGTAACAATAAAGACCGGGTTTGGCCAATTTGGATGAAAATCAATTTTCGACGCCAACTTACGTCTTTTTCAATTCCTACTATTAGCTCGCGATCTCTACACGTATTTTATTTGTTTGTTTGTTTATTTATTTATCTTGGTGGAATTTTCAATCGTTAATAAAATACATTTTAAAGCGCTCAATTGAGCTGAAATGTAATGTACATGATTATTTTGGATGACTATACAATAACTTTTTTTTAATTATAATTAATAAAAATGAATTGATTAAAACTAATTATTTAAAAAATTACAAATACAGCCACGTTGGCGACTTAGCGATCCTTTTGGCGACTTATGTCAAAATTTGAAAACATTTTTTTCTCACGTGTTAAAGCATTCAGTTGAAAGGAATTTTATATACACCAGTGTTTCTCAAACTGTGGGGCGTGCCCTCCAGGGGGCGCGGTAACCCTGCGAGGGGGGCGCGAGCATATTGAAAATGAAAGGTTTTAAAAAATAACTTTTTGGAATGAAGTAAAACAAAATGCTTTCTGACATAATAAAAAGTACACATTTACACTGATTTAATTTATTTTTATCATTTTGTGATCATCAAAAATAAAAGATTCCACTTCAAACGCTCATTAGCCATCTTTGATCCTATAACCAAATTAAAAAAATATTTTGTTTGATTTGCGGTCAATATGAGAAAGATTAGAGATTTTTTTTTACGTTTCTTTTAACGATATCAAACGATGAGAGATTTTTTTTATTACGTTTCTTTAAAACCTAAAATATTACTTTAGCTGACCTTCGAACTTACTGGTATGGTTATCTCCGTCTTTTTCTAGGGAAGTTGTAAATATATATAATATATTTCTGTTTCATCTTTTTCCATGTGAAAGAGTTTTATGAGACATATGGATAAGCATGAGTATTCAGAAACATATAATGCATAATGAAAAACGTTTTACACAATTATTTTTTAGAACATGCTACACTTTCCCCATGAACAATTTTGTAGTTTTGTGATTGCTGTGTTGTACGAGTTATTATGGTTTATATACGTAAATAAGCAGAATTTTAAAAAAATGGGCATCTGGGATCCCTATTGAAGGAAGTTGAAACTGATCAAGCAATTGAAGAACCTACTGAAATAATGCATATTAATCAAGATAGCGAAAGTAAATATCAGAAAAGCGTTAAACATGAAACGTTTGAGTTGATTTGAAATTTTCAAATGCTGCATAAAGATATCTATGAAGAAAACTATGAAGCCATAAATGTAGCACTTCGCCTTGTCAAAATGACACAAGGAAGAAAAAGTTCAAAATGCTATTTGTAGATCATCAAACAACATCAAAACTAAAAAAAACGGGAACAAAATATGACAGTTTAGCTGGAAAATAACGTTCCTGTGTTGTTAGCGAAAAGTGTCTGTGATTTATGTCCTTTATTAAGGACACGCACATTTTCTTTAGCTTTATTGGATTTTTCTCAAATTTTCTAAGAAAAATTGAAAAGTCCTTGAAAGTAGTTAAGTATATTTTCTCTTAATTAAATTATTCACTGGAATTGTGATTTTTATCGTGTATAGTAAAACGAACTATAAAATAAATTATAGTTTTAAAACAAACTAAGAAACACTCTTTTATAGTGAATCGAACTAAAAAGTAAATATATATATATATATATATATATATATATATTACTTAAAAGTAACATATACAAAATTTAATACTTATCTTATTAATTTGTACGGTTTATAATTATGATCGTATTGTAGCTTTAGCGCTGAAGTGCATTATTATTGCATTCAATACATTATTATTTTTAGGGGGGGCGATAAAAATTATGATTGAAAATTGGATCGCCAGTAGTGAAAGTTTGAGAACCACTGATATACACGATTGTTTTGGATGACAAAACGATACTTTAATGATAATTAATAAAAATTAATTTCCAATTAATGTTGTGATTATGTCATATGTATATACATATTTATATTAATTGCAACTATTTAATAAAAAGTAGCTAAAATAATTTTTTTATTGGTTGATCTAAGTAGGAATTGATTTTAAAATGTTTTTTATATTACTTCTTTATAACAATAGCGTTGTTACAACAATGCAGGTGAAGGTTGAGTTGTATTTTTTTAATGTTTTTAATTAATATCTTTTTAACTAAGTGAGATATCGGACCGAATTGTGAGTCTAAACCATTCTCAAATTTACTTGAACCCACACAAAAATATTCATCGAAATCTGTCCTGCCGTTTAGGAGGAGTTTAGTGACAAACACACACGCACAGAAGATTTTTATATATATAGATAATGGAAAATTTATCCTAAAATCGATAAAAACCTAAAAGATTTCGTCTTTTTTAAGTACTGCATTTACTTGAATCTAAGACTCACTATTTTTCCAATGTTAATGCTACTGAAAATTGGGTTCGGTTAAGAATCGAAAGAGGAAAAAATCGTTCGATGGGGCAATTTAAGCATTTATAGGTTCATATGTATATTTAAAAGTTTTTAATAGTAGTAAAATAACTACTTATTCACTTTTTATTAGTTTTCATTTTAAATTTAATTTTTAAAACTAGAAATCTCGATAAACCATTTTATACTATTTTTCATTTTTCACAAAAATTTGTTGAGAATTTGGTGTACGGCTTACAATAAATGGCGGCTTAGATTCAAGTAAATGCGGTATACCAATTAATGGTATCCTTCATGTCTATAAGAAATAAGCCAAATTAAGGAAAATACAAATAAAACCTCTCCCGATGGATCTAAATAAAATCAAATGATAAATAGTTTATTATGTTTCAATTCCTCCTTTTCCGATTACCTAAAGAATAAAACAGATGCAAACAGATTACGTCTTACACATCATTTAACAATTGTTCAATAATTAATTTTATTTTCGATGTTTACTCATTAATCATTCAACTACTAGAAAGATTTTCTTAAAAAATTTAAAAAAATAATTGGTAAGATTCCATCATCAAACGGCTAGATTCAAATTTAAAGTAATTGGTTTTTGCTGAATTAATTAATAAAATTAAAATCTAATTAAATGTGTTTTGTTTGTGTTTGGGATTACTTTAATTCGTAAAATTCTGTCTGCTATTTTACCACCAATGAAAAAAATTGTTTTGATTCTCATAAATATAAAATTTTTTTGTTGAGATTTATTTACAGTAATAACTTGCTTATAAAGACAAATTAAACATCCAGTTTGAGATTAAGTTTTTGTAAGTTATTGGTTTGTATTGAGGAAAGAAGACGTGACAGTTTTTCAACATTGTTTTTTCATTAAATTCAAGAAAAAATGAAAGCAGGAGCATTAAAATTACAAAAGTTTTTAGAAAACAAATTAACCTATAAAAATGCAATCATAAATTTTAAGATTTAAATGTGAGTAATACAATGAGTGTGCATGTTGTTAAATTATTTCTAATCTGCTCCAAATGAGACATGTTTCTAGAGTATCTGTTGGAAATAAATTAAATGTAAAGCAGTTTATATTAATACATTTGAGATTTAATAAAAATAGAATTTTTTTTTATTACATAGAAATAAAAAATAATAAAAATGAGAAAGTTATATATACTGAGAGATAAAAGACCTTGTGGACTTTTCATATAAATGTGAATATTGCAATTTTATATTTGGGATTTAATTGTGCAATTGAAGCTTAAGTACTAGAAATGATGTCAGAAAAATTCAGAAATAGTCAGAAAAAAGTGAACAGAAATATTATATTAGTTGGAAAAAGAAATCCATTATTTTTCGGTAGATGGTCGTAGTGTCGATATCTCGTGAAGTATCAATTAAACAATTTCAAATTTATGCTCGTTGTCAAGATGACATTTCATACTAAAAAAAAATATTTTGCTTTTTTTTGTTTGGTCCATTCATTCGTTGTGAGTTTCAGGGTGTTAAAAAAATGGAAGTCAACAAAGAGAAAATTGCCTTTTTTACAGTTTTTTCTTTGATAAAGGCGAAAATGCAAGCCAGGTGGCTGAAATTACAAATGGTGCTTATTGTTCCAATATTGTAACAGATAATTACGTGAAATTTAGGTTTCGTCGATTCCGTTCAGGTATTTTTGATGTTAAAGATGCAACTCGCACAGGCAGGAAGGACCTTTGTCAAAAATGTCGATAAAATCACAGAAATAATCAAAGTTGACCGGCATGTTAGTTTATCGTAGCATCGCCCAGGATCTAAAGACTTGCCATAAAACAGTTTTAAGCCATTTGCGCAAAGTTGGATTCAAAAAGAAGCTCCATGTTTTTGTGCCACACCATTTAACACCAAAAACATGATGGATCGAATTTCCATCTGCGAAGCCTTATCCAAACGGAATGAAATTGACTCATTTCTTAAGCGGATGGTGGCTGGGGATGAGAAATGGGTCACATACTACACAATATTGTGCGAAAACAATCATGGTCAAAGTGCGGTGAAAGAGCTCAAGTGGTGGTCAAACCAAAAATTAACGGCCAGGAAGGGTTCTACTGTATTTGCGGGACAGGAAAGGAACCAGAGTTGCTTCCCACATGACCAAACACTAACTTCAGATTTCTACTGTCAACAACTGGATCGTTCGAAGCTAACGATTGACCAGAAATGGCCAGAATTAGCCAACAGAAGAGGTGTGTTATGTTTCCATGAGAACAACCCCCAGGGCTACACATGTCTGTATTGGACTGCCAGAAACTCTGGGAGCTTGGTTGGGAAGTTTTTAATGCATCTACCATAGTCTGACCTGGGGCACCAAGGATTATCACCTTTTCTCGCTTTTCAAAACTTGAGTGATAAAGAAATTGGGATCAAGTAAAGATTGTGAAAATCGATTACTAGAGTTTTTCGCCAATAAGGATCAAAACTTCTGTAAAGAGGCATTATGAAGCTACATTTAAAATGGCAACAAATTATACAACAAAACAGTGCATATTTGACCCAAATAGGACAATCGGAAGCATGTTAAATAAAGTCTTGATTTTCATGCAAAAATAATGGATTTCTTTTTTCCCAACTTAATATATAGATGCAATATAAGGTGTGTGAAATGATGTTAATAAGTGTATAAAATGTTTTTCTGTTTTACATATTCACATACTCTTTTAAGACTCAGCCCGCACGATTGTGCGGGTTAGATATTCTTATACGGTTTTGCTTCTAGAATAGTCGTATGTAAAAAATTCCCGAATCCAACGATTGAGCATGTTTGCAGAAAGTGTAAAGTATCAATTTTTATCAACAGACGGTGGTTGTAGTCCCTGTTTTACTTTCAGCTGGCAAATCTAGCTTTGTTTTCAAATGCAACGAAAACATGTCTTCTTTTCCTCTGTCGTAAAAAGATAATTGTCAATATATTTCTAATTGCTTGGATTCAAATTTTTGTATTAATGTTTAAGTAATTGTAAAATAGAAACAAAAATTAACTACATTGTATTAATGTTGCTTGCTGGACTCGGGATTTCATTACCCGTATGATCGTGTGGACTGGGCGTTATTTGAGTCACTGCAGGGTTTAGGTAGGACAAAGGTAAGTTCTTGCAATATGTGTGTGAGTTTTCTTTTCTGTTTCAATAATATTGATAGAAGCTTAAATAAAAAGGAAAACATATTGCTATATTATTAAAAAACATATTTCCTTTGGGGTTGTCTTCGGACTAGTCCCTTTTTCCTATGGCTCTTGCATTCATTTTCTTTACATATTTGATGAGGGGTATGGCATTTCATCCTTTACACAAATGTTTGAATCTATATCTCTTTTTCCAACCCCCTCCCCCTTAAAAATTGATTTCCAATGGGAGTTGGTGGTAAGGTGGTTTAAATATTTTATTATTATGCCCTCCTTTTTAAATAACAAAATTTTTCTGATACATTTTAATATTTTTCATGGAATACTGAGCTAACTTTTAACTCAAAACTTTTCCGGGTGTGTAAAAGGAGGAGAGAGAGAATTTAAATTAAAGTGATATTCTTGATGATGACTATGCTGCGAACGAAACACATGAATCCCGTATATTGAAAGAAGAATCAAGTTCTGATGAGAGCGATGAAAAAAACTTGAAATGTTTGAAATGGAAAGACAATTTTGGATCATTCTTTACCATCAAAGCCTCTTGAACCCATTCATTTAATTGTTTTAGCTGTTGCCAATTCTGGTTTCTGTGCAAGCAAGATACATTATCAAATAAATTTCCTCCAAAAATTCAAATGGACAGCTTAAAATTTTAGTTAGAGATAGTTGAAACGCGTTATCAGCCTCTCAACCTACTAACGAAAGCATTTTAACTGATGAGCATTTTAACTGATGAGCATTTTAACCACTCGCAAAAAGATCGAAGTGTCATGATCCACCTGCTATACATATCATGTCTTTTACTCTGGTCATTCCAGGATAAAAAGGCTTGACAACGTGTAACCATTTTTGATGTGTTGATGACATTTTAAGGCCTCGCAAGTTCAGATTTGAAAACTACGAAAAGCAGTTCGAAAAGCATGTGAAAACTGCAATGCATATTTATACTTATCGAAAACAAAAACATGTTTAAGAGATTTCCACAGGAAATAAATAATTCGCGAATAAAATAATTTTACTTGAGTTATTTCCTTATTTGTAATAATTTTTATTGAGTTAAGTGTGTGTGTGTGTTTCTTCTATTAACTTAGAGCCAAAAAATGTAAAATTTCAAAAAGATGCTGATTTCTCAGAAAAAGGCCAACCCGCACGACCGTGAGGTTACTGTCTACGTTCCAGGGGTGAGAGGGAATCTTTTATTATTTTTCTTAGAGTCATTGAGGTCAATATAGTACAAATAACAAGAATTCAACATTTAAAGATGAAAAATAATTCGGGTCTGAAAGGGATACACCGCACAACAGCTAATACTTTTTTTTTTTCAGCAAATTTCACCCAACCTTAACATTCCAATTCTATTTCTTTCCTTTTATGTGTGTGTGGGTCAAAGCTAGAACTATTTTACGCTTTACCCTCAAGTCAAAACTTTGAAGTAAAGGTCACTCAATTACTTAGAATTGAAATTATACACATAATGCTGACTTAAGTTAATCAATTTAGAGTCAATTTGCACTTCTGAGTAAATGTACGGTTGTACATTACTCACTACACTAAATACTTGACAGTCAATTTTCTATTTTCGAAATGTTATAACATGTGTGTTAAGTCTAATTTCAGGGATTTTAATTACAGGAATATTATTATAAAAAGATTTATAAAAGTTAAATTTCTCCCTAATCCCAAACGCAGTGATTTATGCACAGAATAATCTCGAAAAACATATATTGGACGATTTACGATTCTCAATTATTAGAGGTAATTTCAATTTATAAAATATTTTGTAACAGATAAGCTGATAAATTTTAGTCATCATAGGTTATTTTAAGGTATCTATACTGTATTAGAACTCTTACAGTTTGTTTTTAGTCAATACAGTTATTTCAATCTACCGATTTTATTAAAGGAAACTTATGATCCTGAATCCTCAGATAATTTTAGTCTACTGATCTTATGTCAAATGATTTAGGACACTTAGATTTTATATAAGAAGACTTAAGGTATGGAAAGTAATTTCAATCTGCATGCCCTTTTTATTTGAAGGAATCTTCTTTTTTTTCGCCCGAAGCAATTTTTAATTCAGCTAATATGTCTATAACTATTTTAACTAATTCTTCATTATATCGTTTTGAAATTGAACCTCTTAATTTGCAATTAATACAAAATGAATTAGGTGTCACCACCTGTATATCAAATTATCAGTACAAATTTCGATACTTTAAGACATAAGTTAGTCGTGGAATGTATTAAGTAAAATAAACTGAAGTATATATATATATATATATATATATATATATATATATATATATATATATATATATGCGTGTAAAAGAAGTTATTCGCATTTTTTATCATTCTATTGTAATTTTTAATCATATCATGTTAATAAAACAAGGCTTACATTTGATTCAATTGAAAACTAACAACACCCTTATGGTAAGAAATAAAGAGTGTAGGGAATTAAACTTTTTATTTACAATTTCCAATCATTTAAACTATAAACAGGTTACGTTTTTAAGTATACTTACTGCTTTTTTTTCTTTTTCTTTTTTCAATTTCAACGGAATATAAACATTTTAAAATAGTATGAATGAAGCTCTCTTTACCATTCAATTTATTATTCAAAGAAATAAATAGGCAACATGATAAACAAGAAAAGAAAGAATAGTTAAACATTTTAATCTTAAAATATTTGTTTTCGTAATAGCTAGATGACAAAGAAAGTTTCATTGCATATAGGCAACATTGAAAATATACTGCTTATTTGTTGACGGAAAAAATAATAGTAGTTTTACAGAGATTAAACTGTACATACAAAGATGGATACTACTGCTTTTCCCCTTAATAACTATTTTCATAGTTTATAATAATGATATACATTTATTTGGTAAACAATACATTATTCTCGAAAACTGTTTTCGTCAACAAAGTATTAAATCTTTTTAAACTCGACGGTTATCTGAGTCAAAGTAATTTTTCTTTTTTTTTTTAAAGATTTAGCATTAACTTTTTATTTAGAATTTATTTATTTTTTATTTTTGCATTTCTTTCACGAAAACACACGTCTTAGGATATTTTAAAAGAAACATTTTTATGAATATTATTTCATAGACCTCTGGCAGCTTAAAAATTGCCTCAAAGTTGTGTCACTTTTTTGTTGAACTTTTTAAATATATTTCCTTTATTTTCGTTGAAAATTCTGAAGTGACTTAGGATATTTTTGTTGCTTTTATTTTCCGCTATTTTTCATAAAAGTAAATATTTTCCCACAAAATTCAGTATTTTGATTTCCTTAGATCAAAACACATATTGTAATAATTATATATATATATATACCCCTATATTCCATATCAAATCATCTGTATAAATAATATATACCTCTACATGTATGCATATGCTTGGAAAATAATAATATATAAGCATTGGGCATAACAAGGAAAAGTAATTTTTAGTTCTCGAATGTACACATATTTATCTAGATTAACAACCCCTTCTTTTCTTTTGCGATGACAGATGCTTCCTAATTAAGAATCTATTGTAATCCTCCGAGTTTTTGTGATTTTGTAAAATGTGCATACAGAAAGGTTAAGGAAAAGTTTAAAAAAAAATCGAAATATCCTTCTTTATTTACTGTTAATTGGAAACCAAGAAGATGCAGTCGTCCATCTGGTACAGTGGTTAGCGACGCTGACTACTGTGCCGTAGGGCCTATTTCGATCCCGGTGAAGACATGAATGTTTGTAAATGTATAGAGCCTTTGCAGCATGGGGGTACTCTAAACAGCCGCCGAGCCGCAAGTCTTCTCGTGAGGTTGGTGGCAGGGGATGAGAGGTGGGAGGCCCCTCCCCCTCTCCCAGGGTGCTCTCCCTCAAAATTGGGGTGGAACCGAGCTTAATCATACTGTCACCTGTATGGGACTCAAGGCTAAGACCAATGACAGGGGTACATCTAGTCCCTTGCCATGATGAATTCGTGGGCCTCGATCTGACTACTTCAGACAGGGGGCATTAGAAACATAGAAAATGCAAAAAAAAAAAGATCTCCTTTTCAAAACAATCACAATTTCTCGTATTGATCTAATTTTGTCATTTCTTTTTCAGCTTAAAAATTTCTTACTTAATTTTTGTGTAGTCACAATGGTATTCATATTGTGATTTCTGTTTTGGCTTAGGCAGCGTAACGTTTATTCTTTTTTCATGTTTACAGTTGATTTTTGTGTATTGTTTCTGGTTTTCGATTTAATTAGGTCATCATTTTTAAAATAAATAATGGGAAATTTTTGAAAGCAACATTAAAGTTATCAGAAATTCTTAACCTGGAAAAGAAATGAGACAACTTTAAATCTGAAACTCGAAACAGTACGGAGTATCAAATGGATACATATAAAGGTTTAAAAAATGAAAAAAGAATAATAAACGTAACACAGCCTTAAACCTAAATCAGATATTTTTAAACTGAAAAAGGAACCACAGATTTGATTCTAAACCAAGAAATGGTTCGGAATAATCAAATAAAATATAAGCAAAACAGAAATGTATATTAAACTAATTTAATTCAGTTATTGAAAAATACGCTTAGGTGGAAGACCAATGCCTCTTCCTACCAGAAAAATACATAAATAAAAAAACTTATCACGAAAAATGTTATAACAGATTATTGCTGAAATAAAATTGCTTTTTACAAGAATTCATTTACGCAGAAAAAATAAATTACCGTTTGTTTTCAATGAGTGAGATTAGGAAATTTTCACTTAAAAATCAAGCCCTCAAAAAAAAAATAAAACTTGAATGCAAATGTAAGTGAAGGACTTGGCATCAAAAACAAATTTTCAAGCCAAACAACTTTTTCGAGAAATGACTTATACTCCGTTCCACCTTTGAAGAACATGTTTACTATAGCGAATGTGAAAATCACCAAATTAGCTGAGTAAAAAAAAAATGCGTGTGAAAAATTTATTTTTGTTTCATTATACATAAGTACATATCTTTAATTCTATAAGTTCATTTATTACATCCGTTAATAAAATAAACATTTTCTTACTATTTGTGAAAAATTTAATTGTTCTTCGTTCGTTAGCATTATTTTAAGCAAGCTTATAATGTAAATTATTTGCAATACATTTAAATGTCGTTTTTTTATGTTAGCTTAAGATATAATGCATAAAATAGAATCCTAAAACTCATTGAAAAATTTATCTCTTAAAATTTGCTATCCTTCGTAAGACTTTTAGTTTTCTTAAAAAATATCTCGATGTGCACATTTGAAAAATTACGTTACTGACATATTATGCAAAATTATTAAGCACGTGTGTTTCACCTATTCCGGCCAAATTAAGGAACCCATAAGTGTAAAACTTGGCACATAAATACAAAAGGTCTCATAATGCTATCTTCTGTTGGGTGAAAATGCCCCAGAATGTCCCTCGTGCAAAGTCCCACATTCCGTCTATCATATTTTAATAGATTGTCCCGTTTTTAACCGTCATCGCGTCACCTTCTTTCATACATCTGTTTTAACCTTATCTGACTTGGTGGGGGAATCCCCCCACCAAAATCTATTTGCCTTCGTTTTAAAAATTGGATTTTTACATATGATTTGATTTGTGTGTTTCTTTATATTTTTAATATATTATATGCATGCGTGCATGCATATACATGTGTACATATATTTTTATACATTTTTTTAAACATATATATATGACATTCTTTTAACAAGTGTTTGGCGCAGCTTGGCCAAAGTTGGCCCTTGCGCCACTAAACCCCACATTCAATTCAATTCAACTCATAATGCTATCTACTACGAAAAGTGTTTTTTGAAATTCGCTTTAGATTTTTTTTAAAAATCAATTTTTTAGCAATTTTTCTACGCTTTTGTTTACAGTTGAATTAGAGATGTCGACCGAAGTGTGAATCGTGTTTTCTAAATTGAGCATATTTTATCCTTTTCCGGAATTTCAAACAAAAGTGATGAGACTTTGTTTAATTCATTAATGCTAATTGACTTTCAGGAAGGAAAATATTATAAGTTCTTGCCACTATAAAATATTATAAGTAGTTTGCCCAATATTTTGTATGTGTGTGTGTGTGTGCGTGTGTTCGGGAAACAGTTTTATATTAAATCAGTATACATTGTTTTTAAAAATAGCTGTGATTTTAGATAATAATAGAATCTGTTTTCTGCAAGGCTGTTTTTTTATTTTAATGCTCATTAAATTTATGTATCTTTTATTTTTGTGCATGATTAGTTTTGATATATTATTGTGGTTTATAGTACTATATGTTGATTGTGTAATGGAACTACCCTTCTTCCAAGGCCTAACTTAATTACTGTACTGGCTACTTTTAAAGATATTTTCATACCCTCTGATATCCTTTTTCATTTGATATTCATGATTTGTCATAGCTTTGCTATTAGCATCAAGAAGGCCTGAGGGCACTCTCTCTTTAAACCTTTAAGCTGTATCTGAAAAATGTTTGCTTCCATTTTGGTTACTAATTTTATGTTTACTTTTAAAGAATCGACTTTGCAAGGAATCTGTACAAATTTTGATACTTAACAGTTGTAAGGACCTCAAGTTTGCAATTCTTGCAAAACTGAACGCTAGTGGTACAAGTTAGAATTTTAGGTATTTACTATTAGTGTCACCACAGCCAAATTGGTACCTTGCAAATCACTCCTTGATATCAAGACAACAAAAATTTTTACGGATTTTATATGAAAAAAAAAATCTAAGATTTTGGTCAGAAACAGCACGATTCACGTGGAGCCAATTTGACCGCAGTGGCACTAATACGTAAGTCATTTATTCGAGGTATTATTCCAAGGTATAGAAAAAAATAGTATATTTCTATATAGAACAAGGATGGCGAACCCTTTTTTAGACGTGGGTTAAATTTTGTTCATATTTTTTTAATACTAGCTCATAGGTCACTAATGCCTATTTGTCCCAGAGTTAAGTTAAAAAAATTTAACTGAATATTTTTAAAACTAAACATCTTTAATATTCAATTGGCTTAACGGTTAAAAACTGGGCGTGATTTAGGGATTTAAAAATTTGTAGTGGTGTTAAAAATTCCTAAGTGCGTGATGGATGTCCCCTCACAGCCTTTAGTATTCGAGAGTTAGAATGAAGATCAGTTATAATCAAAACAATATAATTTATTAACAAGTCTCAACAATGCAGGTTAGAAAATGCACCTATAAATAAGTATTGGAGCAAAAGTAAGGTATACGAGAAAATATTTAATTATGAATTGAATCACTTATTCTTGAACGTCTTGGCAATACATATTCCAACTAACGCCGAATTTTATATGGTATGTAAAATTTTCTAATTTTTTTTTCAAAACTGCTTGTGGCTTCATTGTTTAACATTTCTTCTGACAATCTGTTCTTCATGTAGTTTTAAGCTAATTGTACACATACGTATGCATTGTATATCTCTTTTACATATAAATATATTGCTATAATATTTTCTGTCTTTGAAAATAAATTTTGCTATTCTTCTTTCATCGGAAAATTCAATGTTCTTCATTGTAGAAAAGTATTGCTTTTTAAGTATAACAGAAAGAAAATGACACTAAATTCAAACTTATTGCTATTGGTGGATTGGTAATGTTGTGAATCATGTTTTTTTGTATGTCACTGTTTATGGCCTTATGACCTCTATGACCGATAAGATATCATCTTTGTTTTAAATGTTCATCAAATGGCTACGATGAGGTGGACTTTGAAACAATATTCTCATATTTTCGTTTGAAGTCCTTTACATTCAATGTTGACCTGATTTTTTATCATGACTTAACTTTGCTTCTGACAATCTTTCAATGTAAAAAATCTATAATTTGGGATGAATAAAGTGCTTGCAGAAAAGATATGCACCTTGAAAATATGTCCTCATGTCTCCCTTTGAATTTCTTTAAAATTCAGTGTAGATGTGAAATTTATATCTGATAGTTTAATGTTCCTTCTGATAATCTGTTCCTCATTTTGAGATCATATACATATTTTGTGTATTATCATACTGCCCATAAATGACATATATATTTCAATTATCACTATAGTTATTTATGTTTGTATGTACTCATTTGTTTATGATCTTTGTAATAGAATTACAATTGCCAATAGAAATATTGCAAAAAAGTATTGTTTGAATAATTAATTTTTTTAGCAACATGTTTTATTGTTTGTGTCATTCAGTACTGTTGTTGATTTTAAATTATTTCAACGGGGACCTAATTTAGATTTTCTATATGTTATTATAATAATTTATAGAAAAAAATTATAATCAATATAATAAGAATAAAATGTATGTTGTATATTGATTTAATTATTTTACAATTTTTTAAAAATATTTAAGAAGTTTTTATCAATAAACTAGATTTTTTTTCTTTTTACAGCCATTTTTTATGCAAACGGTATGTCACAACTAATTGCTCAATGAACATTTTTAATCGATTTTAAATTTCAAAACATAAGAAGAAAATTGTTATGTAACTATTGATTGAGTAAATGAAAATACGAAAACCTCTTTTATTATTTTAAGCTCTAAGAAAATAATTATTGTTAAAATAATGAATATGTTAGTTTTGTATAAAATACCTTTTTCGTCAGATACATGGTTAAATGATTTAATAAATATAGAGAATGAGAAACTATAAAATTATAATAAAATACTAAAATATTTTTATCAGACTTATTTTATATTATTTTTCTTTTGTTTTTAATGTTTTTTTAGTGAATGTAAACATATATATATATATATATATATATATATATATATATATATATTTCCCCATATGCACACATATATATAGTGTTTTTTTACACGTACATATGTTTGATCAAGCAATCAGAAGAAAAAATCATTTCTATAGCTATATGTAATTACGCCGGGCTACAGAGAGATAAAAGAAACGTGTCTAACAATGGAAAGATGTGGAAGATATTTTGAAAGGGGAAATTGTAATGACGTTAATATAGAAATCATACACACACAACTGAAAGTGCTGACAACTAGAGGAGAAGGGGAATTTCCATGACAATATGTTACGCATTCAAAAATGTTCGTGCAACGCAGGGGGTAAATGAAGGGGAAGGAAACATGTCACACGGTGAAAAGAAGTGAAACAATTCCGAAAAAGGTAATTTTAATGACATCATTATAGCAACCACACATCATACGCGCACATGCCCGCGCAAAATGGTTCATGAAGGAAAGAGGAAATTAAGTTATACACTTGGTAAAAGACCGTGCAATGCCGGGCTAAGCAGAGGGAAAAGAAACAAAAAAGTAATTTTGAAAATTAATAAGGGAAGTGCTGATTTTGTGAAGGGAAAATTTATAAAAGTAGAGAACACCCGTGCAACACCGGGCCATGCAGCTAGTATAATATATATTACGAAATATATACATAAAATATATTTAATAATCATGATAGAGATTAATACATGAGAGAAAAATTTAGAAATAAATATATCTATGATATGATAATTATGTACATTTTTACAATGCTTATAGCTCTCATACAGTAAAATGAAGTTTTTTAATTGTTTGCTTTAATAGAGAGTTAGAAAATGTGTATATTTCGAATGAGAAATTTGAGGAAAAAAAATGTGAGGATATTGAGTGATACTGGCTAGGGAAAAATATTTTGGACCATGTAATTATCTTCTAAAGGAAGCGAAAACATTTTAAAAGAATATATCTTTTATTTAGTTAATTTACTTTTTTAACCCGCAAAAGGATGATCGAGAATTATTTCGCAATTTTGGGTAACGATGAAAGCTGTTTCCACAAGTTTGCACTTAAATATCCTAATTTTCCTGTCAAACCAAAAATCGATTTAAGTATTGTTGCAAATAAGTTATGGCTCTATCTTGAATCTACATTATGGTCTTTACATGAAATGGGGAAAACATTTAAATTATTTCCACGGAACATTTAATCCATTGTTCAGAATAGCAATTCCATACATCATGAAACCATTATCTTCAGATTCATACTACGCCCGATTTAAGTTCCCAAGAAAAATAATTGATAATGTGTTCGTTAATATATAAATATCTTTCTCAATAAGAGTGTCCATAATTTCCTTTTCAGTTCTTAAGAATTCAACGATTATGCAGCAGCAATAGATTATTCGAATGTATTTATAAATTGAGCATTAAATCATCATGCTTCTTTATTTCATCTGACAACGAATTTGTATCCACAAGCTTAAAATGATGCATTTAATTTAAAGTTAAAGAAACATGTGCAAGCGTTTATTCATTCATTCTTACAGAATCGGGCTGTTTATTACAAATTAATACTGAATTAAATATTGAATATATTATATGTAAGGAATATCTCACCATGAACCTTTTGCTGACTGATTATGAAAGATATATATTTACATATATTCGTTATAATCAGTATATATATATATATATATATATATATATATATATATATATATATATATATATATATATATATATATATATAAACTCAGTGGCGCAACAGCCCATAAAAAGCAAAGGCCCACCATGCTCATCTCATTTTCAATGACCTTGAGCATTGAGGTGCATGAGCAGATGTTCTGGTCAGGTGCCAGTCTGACGGAAAACCTCCAGATTTTAGTTCCCAAGCAAGCTTGGTAACCATTTATCAATATACTGAGAGGATGAAAGGCTGAGTTGACCTTCACCAGCCCGGTGTTATATATATATATATATATATGATATAATCTTCACTGCAAGACCGATGTTATATATATATATATATATATATATATATAACACCGGTCTTGCAGTGAAGATTATATCATAACACTCATATCACAGTTTACATCTTTTCCACACACATCCTAAACATCTTACACATTTTTGACAACCAACCAAATTAGAGTCTAGTAAATTTACATTTTTGACAATCAACCAATTCAAAGCCTACCATATTTGATTGTCATCTCTTTCGGTATCTATCTTTGCTGGCTGGTTTAAAAGTTAGTTCAAAAGATGCGTTTATGTATATTCGGATTTTTTAATTCGGTGAATAATTGATTTTCATGAATTTCAAGACGCTTGATTCTCTTGAAAATACTTTACGCTTTGAACATACTTTTCTTACGTAATTGTTTTAGGAATTTTCTATTTTTCTACTTTTCTTACATAATTGTTTTTGTATTTTTCTGCATTAAAAGTTTGGGAGAGTATGTTGCAGAGTAGTAGTCAGTGGTTTTATCATACTCTCTGTAAGTTTTTACATACTTTGAATTTTTGTTTATTTTATTTGGTTTTTCCTACCGAGTTGCAAAGGGGGAAGGTTGGCGCCTTCAAACTAGTTTAACCCCACTTATACGGTCCTAAGTCCGACATTGCTTTCTGACCCGTTAGGTTCTTTTTTGTAGTTCCTTTTTTATTATTTTTCTATAAATTCGATCTTCATGTTTAGCTTTTATATTTTTATTACATTATTTCTTGTTATTTTCATTATCTATTATTTCTTGTTTTTGATATATTATACAAATTTCTTTCATATATATATGTGTGTGTGTGTGTGGCAGTGATATCTATACAAACCTGTAATAACATCCACGCTATGACGATCGTTTTGGCATGATGGCTAAGATACTCGTTTTTGGATCGGAAGGTACCCAGTTCTAATTTCCTTTCATTGTTTACTCTGGCCGTGCTAAAGAACCACAGCAGTTGCGGGGCCATCTATCCACCGCAACTGCAACCAAGCCATCACACACGATAACACAACGAAGCCGTCACACACGATGACGCAACGCACAAGCCGTTGTACTCAAAATGACGCAACTCCTCCCACGCTCGTCACAAATATGGTTTCGTTCGTTCGCCTATTCACCGAATCACTGGCAGGGGAGCATTGTGGTGCTGATATCTATATAAAACAGAAAAAGCCTCCATACTTTGATGATCGTTTTGGCTGGGTGGATAAGATACTTGTTTTCTGATCGGAAGGTATCCAGTTCTAATCTTTCCTTCATATCTATATATACATACATACAGAGTGATTCGCTATAATGGCTCAAAATCACTCTGTAGTGCAGGGTTGTGATATTCCCCCTCTTGGGAGAATATCTCTCGGAGTATCAGCTTGAGCTAGAGGCGTAGGATTAACGAATGAACTAGATTCAAACATTATCTTAATATATCTTTATTAAGATATTCAACTTAAACCTTTAGCAAATTAAATTATAACAATTAATGTGAGAGAATCTACGATGGCAAAATACGCAACACACAGTATATATAGATAATAACGACTTAACCTATCTCGGACCACTATCAATAACTGAACCGCCTAAACTCAATTCTAATACAATCACTGATTCTAATATTAAATATTCAATCCTACCTTGTTGCAGTCTGAAGAATCAATCACTAATATCATAAAGGCAATCTTGTATTTACTTGCGTGCACTGGTATGCACCTTGGTTCTCTATATCTTTATCACTTATAACTATCAATCATCGCCACGTAACATTATCCAAACTTGAATCACAAACTATATTAACATTCCTCTACTCCATAACATTCCATCAACTCTCAGAAATTGCCATCAAATTGCCATCTCGCTTACTCTAAGTTCCGATATTTAAAAACTTGTTAATTTGCATCTTTCATTCAAATGAAGAACTGGTCGACATGCTGATCCAGTATGGAACTGCGGATTGTAATTGGTTCGCCACTCAGTGGCTATATCAGTAACGTTACATGAACAGGTGTTTTACACATCACACGACCTTTGCAAGTGTGGACAGAAAATGTCGCGAGTCTGGATTTGGCTACGTGAAGAGTTTTTTTAGAAGAAGCCGGTTCGTTCAGTTGAAGATCTCATCTCTCGAAAATCTGCATCTGCCGGGAGGATAAGTGACATGCCTGGAATCTATGTATGGCTACCATTAACCCGATTCCTCTTATTGTAACACAGAAACGCGCGTCAGCAACGTTTTTCCAATGACAAAGTTTAATACAGAAGGCGCACCACCTCGCCTTTTTAGATGTTTCTGGTTCTACATGCAGTATCGTGATGGATGTATCTGTGTCTGGAGGCACCGTGGTGAACATCCATGACAGGCTTTCAATAGGTATCGTCACACGGGCCCAGTGCCTGATGTGATGATATGTGAAGCCGTTGAGAACACTACATGAACATATCTTGATATCAGCAGCCAGTGTAACAACTCTTAGGTTACACTGTGCTGTGTCTTATCTCCGTGAACTCGGATAAGCATGTCTCAAATTATTGTATAAATATTTGCTTTATTAAAGTGCATACAAAAACGACCAAAATCAAAAACAAGATCATTTTACCAAATAAAAAAGTCAATTTTCTGAGAAAAGAATCTTGATATTCTCTCTTGACAAAATGCTTAATGAAACGCGTGTTTCAAGAGTATATTCTTGCTGGTTTACTTCTGTTATTCATTCAAGAATGATTTAGGTACTGTGAAATGCATTAGTGTTAAAATTAATAAAAAGTTATTAGAATTACGTAACAATTTTCTGACGAATCATGGATATATATATATTCATATTTGAATCAATTTAAAACTAAAAAAGCATTCTCTACTACTCTAGTGGTGTTGTGTGTTGGAGATTGATTGATTGATTGAATATTAACGTCGCACTGTTCAGCTACACGAGGGCTTTGGGCGACAGACCACGTAATTTTGAACCATGGTCAAGTGACGTGAACGACACCTGAGCTGGCACCCCCTCTCCTAACTACCACACCACACCAACGGGAGGACGTTTCAGCTCTCGACAGATTTAACGTGCATCGCTGCCCTACACGGCGGGTCTTTAGTGGTACTGGGCTCGAACTCATGACATACCTGCCATGGTCCGATACCCTAACCACTGGGCTACCGCAGCCCCGTGTGTGTTGGAGAATGAACACTCTATATTTTTTATCGTCCCAGTACTATGTGAATTTCAAGTCCCATTCTTAACAATGAGGAACAATAGATTAAAAATATAGTTATAGAAGCTGTATATACTGTAAAATTTCACAGCAGAATATCTAATGGGATTATGTGATCTTAACTAGTAGCATTTTAGTCCTATGGATTTCGTTCAAATGATTAAATTGAACCTTACAACTGGAAAATTTTCCCCAGCACCTAAAAGAATGCACGGAGTCTTAGTCGGTGAGATAAACCCGTCTGGATTTAACAACGGCAGAGAGAAAGAGAGAGAGTAATCATGTATAGCAACCTCTAAATTTCAATACATAAGCTAAAGAAACATCGAAATATAGAGCTTGTAGCTATTTATTGCCCTTTTAAATTCCGTGTTACACTGACCATGATTACGCGAACAATTCAGTTCCAAAGCTTATTATGTTTTACGTTTTTGCTTTGAAACGTTTAAACTTATTCATGTTTACATTTTTTACTATGTAAGTACAATAATATTTTTTTAGTTTCTGAGATTAAACAACTAAGATCTACAAAATAAGTAAATAAATATTTGCTATTTTACTACAGATGATTCCTTAGAAAATCCCTTGCGCTAAAACATCTTTCAAACTTTCTGAAATGTCCCTTAACTTGTGTGCTTTAAATTCTTCTAGTACTACACTTTTGATATAGTTAAGAATCATATCCAAACGTTAAAAAAGTATTAATTCGTGAGATTTTAGTTTTTGAATTCGAATTTCTTAAAAGTTAAATGGCCTTAGGTATCAAGGAAGAAAAACAACCATATAATGCCTTTTTGATTGAAATATTTTCTAATTTCGTAAATTTTCCAAAAACTTCAATCACGAAAAACATACTGATTATCGAATTATTCTATACAACCCTCTAATCTGCATAATCTCAGTAACCAAAAAAAATTGTCAATTCGATCATCTTAAGAACACTTGCCAGGAACAAGAAAAGGTTAAAAACCCCTAATATCGTTGTCAGAATCATAGGAACTTCATAATGATATATGGTACGGAAGTACCTCTAGATTTCTAACATTATCGCCAGCTGTTGGAACTCCACTACAAAAACCAATCTCATGATTTAGCCATGATTATTTTTTGTATTGTTCGTTTCCTGCTTATTTTCTCTGTGTAGTTTACTCGACCTAGTTTCTTTTTCATGTGTTCTGCTCAAGGGTAGAGGTTATTACGAATCTTCATTTTTCTTTTTTTTCCCGAAGATTGAGCAGATTCATGCGCATGAGCAAAAGAATTATCTCTGTTGATTCCAGTCTTATTTCCCTACGGAGGTAGCCTTTTTTAGCTACAGTTCGTTTGAAAAAAAGGTTGTCTGGAAAAGAAAATGAATCTTAAATGAAAGTTTTTATAGTTTTCGTCTTTTCAATCCTTTTGGTAAATGAATGTCTTTTACATCCTGAATTGAAAAGCCAGTTTTTTAGCTACAGTTCGTTTGAAAAAAAGGTTGTCTGGAAAAGAAAATGAATCTTAAATGAAAGTTTTTATAGTTTTCGTCTTTTCAATCCTTTTGGTAAATGAATGTCTTTTACATCCTGAATTGGCAAAGGTAGAACCATATCCTTGAAGACATTGTTGGGAGAGTTATGTGGACGTTCCTGTTGATAAATGGGAATGGGTAATACAATATGTCCACGTATCTGCGAGCTGTCAAAGTGAAGGGACCACTAAAGAAAGAAATTGCTCCCCACACTGTCACACCTTGTGAAATTGCTGTAAATTTAATGCCGGATCGGATCGCTGGCCGGTGCGCCTCCAGACACGTGTTTAGTTGATGAATGAGTCTCCATTATATTCGGCAAAAATCCAGTCTGATGAAACGAAATTCGTGAAATTTGAATCGATGCTAGACATTATTTTTTGTAAAACATTATTTTATATTAATATACGCTATTTAATGGAATAAAAAGATTTTTTTTGAAACTGCAACTAAATCATTTGCATATTTTACCAGTAAAATTGTAGCTTGATTTCTTCTGGGTGCATATATTTTTGCGACAGAGTGTATTTTGTAAAAACATTTTATATTAATATACGCTATTTAATGGAATAAAAAGATTTTTTTTGAAACTGCAAGGATCTCGACTTTTGCACATAATTGAAAGTGGAAGTGTGTTCAAATGTTGAAAGTTCGAAAGTAAAAGGATTTAAAAAACATGCACCAAAAACTGCGTTTTAAAGAACTTATTTATTAATACACTACTGCCCATTAAAGTTGTAACACCAGGAAAGAATGATTTGACGAACGTCCAAATCAAACGAAAGGAATGAAATGTTAGGATATGCAAATGAATAGCATTTTAACGCATTTAGGCGACTCAGAAGACAGAAACGACATCTAAAGCACTTCATAAAAGAAACGTTGTTTATGGATTTCTCATTCGGAAAGTGCCTTGTGGGGTCGGAGTTTGTTAAGAATATCATGTTATGACACGAATAAGAAGAAATGCTTACCAAAAAGTGTAGGAACACGATAGAGGCAGGATCATTGCCAATCGAAAGTGTGGCTTATCGTTCCGGGATATCACCCTTTACACTGATCGAAATCTAATATCTGTCATACGAATATAGAATAAATGGGTTGCTGAAAGCGATAATGTGAATGACATGTTGGATGTCCAGACCCTCCTATAACTAACATCAGATATATTGTGAGAAAATACATATTGTGAGGTCTGCCACATATTACGTCAGGGAATGCACATGTTTGCAGCACGCCCATTATCTCCTCGTACGGTGCGACGACACTTTCAGCAGCATTCACTTTCAGCAATGGCGTAACGGAGACATTTGGGCCTCCCTGAAAACTCAGGTTTGGGGCGCCCAAGTTGGATTTTACAAAGGGTCTCGTATTTTCAAACGAGTCTTGTTTCTACGTGCAGTATTCTGATAACAGCATACGTGTCTGGAACCTCCGAAGAGATCACTCGTCACCTGCTGCATTCGATGCCGGAATAGGGGCCGTTCGCTTGGTATGTTGGTTTGGGCAATCATTGTGTAAAGGACACGCACATCTCTATTTCGGTTTGACGGCAATTTGACATTTTAGGTCTAGTGGTTGTGTCCAATCGTCGAGGCATTGCCAAATGTGTCCTCTACCAACAAAATAATGCAAGACCACACGTGTTCTGACTTTCCTCAATGCACAGGGTATTCGATTGTTACCGAGGCCTGCAAGCTCTGTAGAGAAAGCTATCGCATTTTAAATCTTTCTGCGTGGAAGAAAGTTTCTCACTATCGTCAAAAATATTTAAAGGGTTTAATCTTTAAATATGTGCAATAAAGAGATTTGTGCTAAAGTTTAGGGTCGCCCGTTGTTATAAAATTATTGTATTAGCTGCAAGTTTACTTAAATTTTCAAATAAAATATTTTAAGCCATAATTTTTACTTATAATACAAATTTATAAGAATGCATTTCTAATCTAAATTTACAAGATAAATAAATTGAAATACTAGATAAAAAAATTGGCTGCGTAAAACTCAGTAAGAAAAATATCATTTGCATATATAAAGCTTCATTACCATGAAATGCTTTTCAGAAAGCAAATGAGTCGTTACTTTCGCAAAATTTAAAATTTTTTATAGTGTCATTTCGGAGCATTTCATGCTCTAGGGAATGAGCTGGGACACAAATATCTAAAACATTTGCTGTCTTTTGGTATTAGAAAAAAATAAAAAGGTAATTTTTTTCAAAAGAATCATAAAAAAACTCTGTAAGTTAGGATAGACTGGCAAAAATTATTGATTAGAAATATAAAAAGGAATGAAATATATTAAAATTTTCAAAATTATTTTCCATAAATCTAGATTTTATCGAATTGTTCAACGAAAATTTTTGATACTATTTTATCCCTTTTTTTAAATGTTTACGGGTTATTTTTTCAGTATTAGAACACAAATTGTTATCATTTTTATGAGCTACATTAAAAATAAAATAGCCAAAACATTCCCTTCTCAGAATTATACTATTCTTTGATCTATTTACACTCACGAGCAATATATATATATATATATGTATACATATACATATAATAATTCGTCATAAATTTTTCTCGAGGGATTTGAATTCATAATGTTCTGGAGCCCTCCAAGACTTCAGGTGATAATTAATTTATATAACAACCGCGTAACGGTAATATACCCATAACTTTATCTGCCTAAAAACTAAAACGCTAGCGTTTTTAAAACAGGATGATGCAATCTTTCACCCCCGGTTATTCGGAACAATCAGAAAACCTTTACCGGAAATTATATGATTCTAACAACTTTTGGTCAACCAAAACTGAAGAGGGTTGAGATTTGGGGAGCGAAAAAAGAATGTTTTTGTGAGCGTCCTGCAAGCCGCGCGTGTTATATTTTTCGTCTTGACGCTTATTCAAGTTCTCTACTATTATTTCGCTCTCTCCCTATATATATACATCTTGTTCAAATTTTCAATGTTTAATAAAATACCTTTTGTTCATCCACTGAAATTAAAATACATTTTTTAAAACTTGTAGATGATGGCACTTGGAGTTAACACAGTTATATTTTCAAATATTAATCCATTAATTCAACGGTATTTGTTAATTTTAAATTTATTCTGCGTTATTTCTGATGAATTTAGAACAAGTACCAACAGATTTTTATCGGTTTCAAATATAGTATTTTAAACTTGTAGTGGATGACACTTGATGCTGATACAGTTTTTTCAAATATTAATTCAGTAATTAAATTAACTAAAATAAAATTTTTCTTTCTTGACCTAAGTAGGAATTAACTTACATCCGTTTTTATTACTTGTGTGTTTTATGTTTATGTTGTGTCTCATACGTATTTAAACAAATACTGACTTCTAATTAAAAGATGTTTTCTCCTTAGTTGTGATTCGACAACAACCAGAATTCATATCTTGATAACTAAATGCCTTAAATCAAGTCCTGTAATTTTTCATTCATGTACATAAAGGGTGTTTTTTTAGAGGTATAGAACTTTAAATTGCAATAAAACAACGATGTATTATTCGATTGACATGATTTATTTTATTCGAAAGATAATCTTGTGGCATTACATTTTAAATATGATCAAGCAAGGCGTAGATTCGTCGAATGGGCCCAAAACGAGATTGCCGTTGTTCCCGATTTTCATAAGCGAATTTTGTTTAGCGATGAAGTGTACTTCTGGTTGAATGGCTACGTCAACAAACAAAACTGCCGCATTTGGAGTGAAGCTAATCCACAAGTGTATGTCGAAACACCGTTACATCCAGAAAACTGACTGTTTGGTGTGCTTTATGGGCTGGTGGAATCCTTCTTCAAAAACGATGAAGGCCACAACGTTACAGTCAATGGTGATCAGTATAGAGCCATGATTACTAACTTTTTCATTCCTGAATTGAACAATCATGATGTCCAGGAGCTGTGGTTCCAACAAGACGGCGCAACATGTCACACAGCTCGTGCCACAATCGATTTATTGAAAGACACGTTTGGTGACCGCCTAATTTCACGTTTTGGACCTGTGAATTGACCTCCAAGATTTTGTGATTTAACACCGCTAGACTATTTTCTGTGGGGCTATGTAAAGTCATTGGTCTATGCGGATAAGCCACAAACGCTTGACCATTTGGAAGACAACATTTGCCGTGTTATTGCCGATATACGGCCACAAATGTTGGGAAAAGTCATCGAAAATTGGACGTCCAGATTGGACTACATCCGAGCCAGTCGCGGCAGTCATATGCCAGAAATCATATTTAAAATGTAATGCCACAAGATTATCTTTCGAATAAAAAAAATTCATGTCAATCGAATAATACATCGTTGTTTTATTGCAATTTAAAGTTCTATACCTCTAAAAAAACACCCTTTATAAATATATACCAAACAATTATGCTGAAAAGGAGTTTAAAAAATAAAGCGATATTTTAATATGTATTTAGGGTTTTAGCTTTTCGCATTAACCCCTTAAGATATCCGAGTACGTTCTGAACCGTGATTTTGCAAAAGCGTATAAGTGGGTAATATTTATGGTATTTAGTGTCTTTTAGACTAGAAAATGTACATAACATTGTTTTAAGAATAGTTTTAGAATAAAAAATTACTTAAGTACAATATTTTGACAAAAAATGAACATAGAATGACCAATTTCCAAAATATTCTACTTTTGAGAAAAACGCTTTTATTATAATAATAGTTTGCCTGTATATAGCTCAGACCTCTGTATCGAGGCTCAAGTAGAATTTTTGAAATATATAATTTAGAAGTGGGTTTATACATGTTTTACGACAACAGAGGGGAGAAATTTTAAGAAAAAAACGCCGATAATTATTTCAATTGGTTGTAACTCTGAAACTAATGTGAATTTTCCAAAAATCATAGTTGAGCCTCTGTACAGAGGTCTGAGCTATATAGAGGCCAAATATTATTATAATAAAAGCATTTTTCACAAGAGGAGAACATTTTGATAAAAGATTATTGTAAGTTAATTTTTTGCCGTAATATTGTATTTAAATATATTTTTTTGTAAAATTGTCTTTAAAACAATTGTATACATGTATTCTAATCTAAGTGACACTAAATATCATGAAAATTATAAATTTATGCTCTTTTTTAAAATCACGGTTCCGAACGTAGTCGGATACCTTAACTGGTTTTTTTAATTAAAAGCTGGCCGCAACCGGTTTGCCCATACGCTCTACGGGCACTGATATTTTCTTCTGTCTATCTCTGATCTGAGAATATTTTTCATTCTTATAGAGAGATTATTAGTGCTAGAGTTTTTAAGAGATACAAATTGTACATGGTACAGAAATACTTCTCATCCGGGATTTTCTTTGTGATGAAGGAGGGAATTTTTCATTGAGGGCAGGAATTAAGATTCTTTAAAATATTCGATAAATGGCAGGGATTGTCAAGGCAATGTACAATTTGTTGCCTGAGAGGAAATAAAAACTGAAAGATAATTTAAAAAGGTTGATATTATCTCTGTCCCCATTATAATGTAACCCATTATAATGTATAATTTTTTGTTAGTATGAGAGACCTTCTTTGAAGAAATATGGAAGATTCTTCACAGAATGCAAGTACATAGCATGCAAGTACATGCATTCTTCATAGTAAGTACATAGTACTTAAAAAAGCAAGGATTTAGAGGCTTTTTGTGTTCCTCAATTATAAAATAAAAAATAGAGTGAATATTTCAAAATTGAAAATTAAAATAAAATTCTTCCATTCTCGCATTCTGTTAAATATTATATGTTTAGTTATATTCTTATGCAATAAAAATATGTGCCTTTTGTTTGGAACATTTTGGGCAAAAAAAATCGATCGTTTAAGGGGTTAAATTAAATGATTAGTGCGTGCTTTCAGTGCGTGACCACCGTCTCATGATGGAACTTAACTGATTCAATTACAGAGTTTTATTATTAGTTAGTTATTCATGGTGCATATGTCACGAACTAAATGATCATCATTCCAAGTGTATAGATAATTAAAAAATAAGGCAATAAATTTTCCATTTAATGTAATCTGATGTATCTTGATATAGTGAGAAATAAGATAGTATATCTAAAGATGCGGTGTATATAAGAGGAGGTGAATTTTGTAGATTCTAAAATTCTTGAAGTGAAGGTGAGGTATCGTTTCTCTTTTGAATTTTCAGTTTAATATCTAGCGGAATAAAAGCTCGAAAACTTGAGTTATTTAAAAAATATTCTGAGTATAAGTACATAGTATTATGTTTTTTTATGTATTACTAGGCCGGTTGTTGGATAAATTATGAGCAACGAGTCTTCTTGGCAATTCTAACCAAATTCGAAACAGTTTCTTCTTAATACTCAATTTCAGACATCCTTTATTTGTCTTATGAAAATCGTGTTTGAGTTTCTCACTGAAACTTTTTTTCATAATCTGCGTCAGTCTTGAAATATATATATATGAATAATAAAAAAAAAAGAGAAAAATTTCTTCAAACTATATGTCCTCCCTTGCAGAACTTATTCTTAATATTTATGCAGAATTATACAATACTGGGATATATGAGGAAGTCTAAAGTAAACCTAACCTGAAGAAGCACATAATATTCAGTTATATGTCTACAATCATATACAGTGTATTATTTAGCATTAAAGTCACAAAACTATAAAAAAAACCCGAATAAAATTTATTTAAGAGCTAGGGTACTTTTCAAAAATTAGATACATATTTTTTTGTCAAGTCTTTAAAAAATTCTTTTTAGTTCGTTATACTTTAACAATAATCAAATTTCGATGATTGAATTATAATGGTTTTTCTTCCTTAATGCATCAATTTGTATGGGTTAAAAATAAAATATTATATTTTAGTACATGAAGATTATTTTCTAAGTTTTCTTCTCTTTAGGTAAACAAAATAAATCTGAAAGCATATTTTCAGATAGTAAAAACATTTCACAATTGATAAGTTCATACAAGTGGATTAAAATTCCGCGCGTTTATCAAAAAGTACTATGCATAATGACAAACTCTTGTTAAATAAGCAATCTTTTAGTCTTAAGTTTAGTTTGTTTCGAAAAAGCATTTACAGTTAAAGTACAAATGTGTGTTAACACAATACACTAATATTCACTGCTGACCATTGAAATATTTACTACCCCAAAAAGGAAAACAACTAACCGAATTTTATTCACTGTACGCATAAAAGATGCTTAGAGTAAGATGGGACAAATTTAACACGTGTTTTGAGTTACAAAACATGCATAATTTAGTTCTCAGAGCTGACATCTTTCAGCAATAAGAGAATTGTAGCCACTGGAAAGTGGTAGAGTGCCAGTCTCTCAATAATACACAATTTATAAGTCTCTCAATAATTTTATTGGATCATAAATATGTATAATATATTGACCAGGGAAGTAGTAGAACATTCTCTTATCGAGGAAAGTCAGGACAACATAAACAGCGTGCAGTAATATATTGTTGTGTTGAACAGTACCCTCTTGGAGGTATCAAAGATAAGGTACACAACAATGAATTTTAATAAGTTGAAAATGTAATATGGATATCTATTTAAAGGAACGGCTGTATGAACAAAAGATGTCAGAGACTTGTGCCCAATTTCGCTCCATACTGTCGCTTAAAGTGCAGGTCCTTTATGGTGATGACGGGCACACAAAAAGGATATACTCAATTTCCTTCGGTGTATCCACTCAATGATACATTTATCATGATATTGTACACAGAGCTCGGGTTTATCTGAAAAGACAGCGCATCATCATTCCTGTTCCTTGATCGTCATTTGAAGTGCCACTGTAGTCACACCCGTTTTTGCCGCAGGTTCAAGGACAGATGTAACAGTAGTTACAGAGTTGATAGACCATTATTGTTAAGTGACATTGCTGATACATGATGGTTTAGTGCAAGGCCATATGGGCAATATGACCATCCTTTCGAATATTTGTGACGGGGGATTGCTAAGACGACCCTCTGTACCAACATCATTCCTGTTCCTTGATCATTATTTGAAGTGCCACTGTAGTCACACCCGTTT
>BMAU01002815.1:0-197413 GCA_019973935.1 Trichonephila clavipes | reverse complement strand
CTCACACTTTACTATTCCGTTTGACTTAAATACTTTATCTAATCTGCATAATAAGGAATCCCTGTCCTCTTTTTGGAGTTGATTGGAAATAGGTAGGGAATTAAATTTCACTAAAAAGACGTCTCAGAAGGTTAGTGATAAAGTTCCGTATAGATTTGTCACAATGTCAGATATGACTCCGATTTTTCCTAAGCGAAAGCGATTTAAGATTGCTGGTATCAATTCCATCAAATTGGGCCTCTTTTCCACGCAATCATTCAACGAACATGATTTTCCATGATGAGCTGACCCATCAATCACAGGATGAAACGTAGTCGTGAAATTTTCCTCGAGCACAGGTCTGTGTGGCAAATAATTAAATTTCCCACCATTGTATGTTTCATCTTGTGCAATCTTTTAAATAATGCCTTCCTTTTCCCAGTGTACAAATACTTGTTCATAATCACATAGTCTTCCTGTAAATTTTAAAGTTTTTTCCAATCTTCCCTTTGCTAAGCTGTAGTGATCCTCAAGTTTTTCATTGCCTTCTATCCACGGAATAGTAACAATGTATCTACCTTCATCATCCCGCAATACCGTATTCTCAAAATGTTTCAAAGCAAGATCTTGGAATTCTAATTTCGATTTCTTTTCACTGTGATCTTTTATTCTTAAAGAATCTAATTTCCAAAGATCTGATAATTTTTCTCTGTTAGTAAGAAGAGAATGAACAAGAAGGAAATTCCCCACTTCAAATTTAGATTCACTGCTTAATTTTCCCATAACTGTCCATCCTAAGCGAGTATTCACAGTTGTAAGACCCTCGGAAGGTTGTTTTACCTCACCAGTAAATAATTTCCCAACTATGTCATATCCTAACAGAATATGTATTTCATCAGAATGTTTTTCGAAAAGGCAAAGTTTGTTATTTGCGGACGAATCACTAATAAATATATTATATGCTGCCAGTTTCTGTAAAATGCGAGAGTCATTAATTCTGGAGGTCCCTAAGCAAATGTGTCTCTGATCATTAACTTCCATTATGAAACAATATTTTACGTCATAACTGCGCAAATTGATTAAATCAGCGTTTTTCAAACTGCGGGGCGCACCCCCTAGGGGGCATGATAACTCTAGGAGGGAGGCGGGAACATATTGAAGAGTCGAAAACAAGAGATTACTTTAGAACTAATTATTAATTTACAGAAAGTAAGCAAACGAAATGCATTCTGACATAATAAAAAATGAAATACAAATTTATACTGATATAAAACACTTATAAAATTGTGTGCGTGCAGTAAGTACTGATAATTTATAATTAATTTAACGATACTAAGTTAAGAACAAGTTTAATAATTACCAGTAACCTTATGGGCTTGTCATATATAAAAATTAACGCATCTTGATAATTTGTACGGTTTATAATTTATCCCTTATGATGAGACTCTATCTAAATTTTATTTCTTATTCAGTCGTTTCTCCTCTTAAATTATTAATTGTGCGATTTTGTTAATATTAAAGATACGGTCTTACTACATTATTCTGACTCCATTTTATTTATATTCTCTTCTACCGCTATTACAAAAAACGTTGCCATTCACTAAAAACAAAACTTTTCCAAACATAGATAATAATCAATAATTACACATGCTTTTTAGTTTCTAAATGGAAAGAAACGACATATTTCTCAACAAGAGGGCGGGCTTGTAACATCCTCCCACCTTTTGATTTGTAGATTATATTAAGAGAGCAAAATATCAAAACAATTCAAATGTAAACAAGTTATTAACACAGAACATATGTAAGTAAAATATAAAAGTACATATTTTTTTTAAAAAAAATAGTGATAAAGTTCAAAAGTTAGTTATATAACGGAGAGGTTTAATAACTTTCCTTCCACTTCTAGTTTTCTTTTCACAGTGACTATTTTCAGAGTTCAGGATTTTAATATCTTTATCAGAAGGAACAAGATCTCTAACTGAGAAAATGATAGGATTATCGTTATTTAATTCTAAAGGGAACAATCGTTGTACAGGACGAACAATTTCTCCACCTGTCGTTTTAAGTTTTCCAACCCTAGTGCAACCATCTTTTCCTGGAAACATGCCAATAATCTTTCCTAGGGGCCAGTCTAATCGCTTTTTTTTTGTATCGCTTTCAACTATAACAATGTCCTCTAATTTTACTTCTCTAGCTTCACTCCTGTTAGGTCGCTGGACTAGCATACTTAAATATTCATCACGGAATCTTTTCCGCAAATTATCTCGCAATGCTTGTTGATACTGGTATCTTTTGCAGATATTTATTTTATCCAAATTGTCTAAATCTGGAACTCCCACCGTTCTTGTCTCTTGAATAAACATCGAGGGCGTCAGGGGAGTCAAGTCATTTGGATCTTCTGACAAACAGTTCAGAGGTTTAGAGTTAATAGTGGCCTCAATATCACAAAGGATAGTGAATATCTCTTCATAATAAAGATAGGCTTTTCCTAGAACTCTTCTTAGCAGTTTCTTGACCATCTGAATTAAGCGTTCCCAAAATCCACCCCACCAAGCAGCGGTAAGGGGGTCAAATTTCCACTGAATTCTTAGAACAGAAGCTACATCCACAATCTTATCCCAATCAAGGGCACTGATCCAGTTGATGGTACCAGTAAAATTGGTTCCATTATCGCTGTATATAATTTTTGGCCTTTCTCGTCTCTTGCAATAAATCTTCTAAATCCTAAAAGGAATCCATTAGTTGAAAGGCTCTGTATTAATTCAAGATTAATGGCCTTATACACAGCCCATGTAAATAATAATATCCATGCTTTCTTGCAATCTCTTAAATGAAGGGGTCTTGCTAAGACCACTCCAGTAATTTAAAATACCAAAGCTTCCCGTACACGGTCTTCTGGCAGTAGAGCAGGAATTGATTCGATTCTTTTAGCTGCATACCTTTTACACAGTACTCACTTCGATAAAACTCTTTGGACAGTCTTTCTGCCCAATAAGAGCCAACGTTTTTGGCGAATATCGGTTAGAACAACTTGAGTTCCAGCATGTGAAGATTGCAGATGACGTTCAAAGATCAATCTCTCAACTAATGGGTGATTTGATGGTAAAAGTAAAGGGCTTATGAAATCTTCTGCATCATCTCTACGAGTAATTTTAGTTTTCAATCGGATTAGCCCATTAGAATCGGTGAATATGCATAGGGTTTTCAGTCTAGATTCTACATTTTCATTCTTAAGAGTTTCTTGTTGAACAATTTTCACAGGTACCTTTTCTGCTGCATCTAGTTCAGAAAAAGTTAGATGACTTGTTACTCTTTTATATGGTTGTCGACAATTTTCCACAAACCGTAACATCCAAGCTAGCAGTCATAAAATTTCCGTATATTTGGAGAATCTACGTAAATACCATTTTTTATCCAGGTTTACAGATTTGAATAACGAAACAATGCCCTTTTTTCTTTCTCTTAAAATTTTAACCTCTGTGGAACTTCCCACCATCTTGATTTTAGAAATCCCTAGACAGAGCAGCCACGTGATGGGAGATCAGCAGGGTTACAAGTTCCTGGGAGATGTTTCCAAGCTTCTTTTGAAGAAAGATTTTCCACTCTGTTTTTCTGTGCCCCAACTTCATGTTGTATCAAAAAGAGCTGCGGAGGAATCTGTGAGACTTTTATGTCTTCCAAATTCATAGCTTTTCTAATGGACGAAGTCAATCGAGCTCCAATATAACAGGCCGACAATTCTAGACGAGGTATTGCAATATCCTTTAAGGGAGTTACTCTACATTTGCTTGGATAAAAAAAATTTCAGGAGATGTTTCCAAGCTTCTTTTGAAGAAAGATTTCCTCCACTCTGTTTTTCACAAATGTGCCCCAATGATCTTCATGTTGTATCCAAAAAAGAGCTGCGGAGGATTCTGTCCAATACAGACTTGGTATGTCTTCCAAGTTCATAGCTTTTCTAATGGACGAAGTCAATCGAGCTCCAATACAACAGGCCGACAATTCTAGACGAGGTATTGTAATAACCTTTAAGGGAGTTACTCTACATTTGCGCTTGGATAAAAAAATTTCAATATTTTCTCCAGATGTTTTTCGAAGAAACACTACAGTACTATATGCTGTCTTGCTGGCATCACAAAAGGTGTGCAGGCTTTACCCTTCGGTACGTCTATTAATTTTCACTCACCTGGGAATGGTAACATCTGCCAGTAAAGGTAATTGATTAGTCAAAGTTTGGAATTTTTTTAAGGTCAGTTGGTAAGATTTCATCCCAGCTGATTTTTAACTTCCAACTCTATTGTATCATTATTTTCAAACAAATTGTCACAGGATACAAAATTCCCAGTGGATCAAATATATTCTATGTAGTGGATAGGATACTTCTTCGAATATATTCATCAGATTTGAAATCAGCATTCTGTAAATTACAAAAAAGAACATCCTCATTTCTATTCCATAAAATCCCGTAGCTGGCTTTGTCACGAGTTCGAGCAGTACCTCTATAGACCCGCCGTGTGGGCAGCGATGCACGCTAAATCTGTCGAGAGCTGAAACGTCTCCCGTTGGTGTGGTGTGGTAGTTAGGAGAGGGGGGTGCCAGCTCAGGTGTCGTCCACGTCACCATGGTTCAAAATTACGTGGTCCGTCGCCAAAAGCCCTCGAGCTGAACAGTGCGACGTTAATCTTCACTCAAAATTCCATAAAAGTCTAAGCACTTGGATTGGTTCAGCTAGGTGAATCTGTCCAGGTTCTAGCCTCGAAGATCAAAACATGCCATAACAAGTAATTGTTTTGCTTCTTGAATGAAATGAGAAAGTTCTTCTGCATCGCACACAGAAGTCACACAATTGTCGACATAAAAGGAGTTTTTCAATTTTTCTGAAGTGTCTGGAAAATACTTTTTGGTTTCCTCCAAATGGTAGTTCAACACTGCTGCCAAGATGAAAGGACAACAAGTGAGACCAAATACAAGTCGACGATGTCGAGAGATCTCAAATTTTTTCTTTTCGTAATCCTCCCACCACAGGAACCTTAAAAAATCCTGATCCTCTTCAGCAACTGAAGTTTGGAGAAAGGCTTTTCTAATATCAGAAATTACTCCAATAGCATTTAGGCGAAATTTCATTAAAAGGGGTGGAATTTGCTCAATTAAATTTGGCTTTTTCTCCAGACAATCATTTAAAGATGGAACGTTGTTGACACAACAAGAAGCATCAAACACAGGACGTACAGTGGTTGTAGAATGTTTTTAAGAAACCACTATGAAGCAAGTAATAACTTGATTTCCCAATTTCTTCTTTTGGAACTTTCTCAATTTCCTCTTCATTAAGCCATTCCTTGAAAACAGCTTCATAAACAGTGTATTTACTTTCAACTTTCAATTTCTGGGAAGTTCGAATGCAACGTTGTTCAGCTGCAGATCTATTATCTTGTACAATTTCCTTTGCTTCAATCCAAGGTAACTTTACAATATATCTCCCCTCCTCGTCTCTATCCACTGTCTTCATAAAGTTCTCCACTGCATTTTTCTCCATTTCTTCTTTAGATTTGGTCTTCACTGGATCCATAATTCTCAGGGTTTCCATTTTCCACAGGTCAGCAACAGAGTTATTTTTTAGTAATAATGAAGTCACTAGATAAGCAAAAGTGTCTTCTTGTTTTAATCCCGGAACTTTTCCCATGATTAGCCAGCCTAATTTAGTTTCATATGCGACTAATCCACATTCTAATGTCCAAATGTTTCCTGAAAATAAGTGTCCACAAAAATCACCTCCTATCAACAGTTCAATATCTGGACAGCCACTTCCATGGTCAGTGAGAGTTATATTCTTCCCTTTCAACTCCTTTTCCCAAATTCCTTTATTAATTCGAGGAATTTTTCCACAAATAATTCGTTGATCAAGGACTTGGATGTCAAAGCTAAATCCTCTATTCACATTTTGAAGAGTTGTCTCATATACTCTATGGTTTTATTTTTGTAATGTTGAACCACCAAATACAGAGGGAATTATATTTTTCATTTCAATAGGCTTTAGATTCATTTCATGAGCTGTCTTCTTCAATAAGTATGATTGTTGGGATCCACTGTCAATAAGAGCTTGAATTCGTCGTGTTTTGCCTCCTGCCTTGATATTAACTTGTAAGGTTTGAAGGAGAACTTCTTCCGCTGCACAGTTATTAGATAAACTGACATCCCGTTTATCTTCCAAATTAGGCTTCTTGACTCTCATTTTGTTTGAGGGCAATTCAAGACACATCAAAGCCCAGTGTCGTTTGTTACATAGTAAACACTGCACATTTGACTTACAAATTTTCGACTGGTGTACAAACTTTAAGCAAGTGAAGCAACATCTTTTATTTTTCAAAATTTCTTGTTTTTGCTCAAAATCTAGTTTTTTAGCATGGTAACATTCTTTGTTTTCATGACGTTTATCACAGAAAATACAGTTATCCGATTTTTTCATTTTTTCTACTCCTCCTGAAAACAAATCTGTAGCAGTTGCGTAAGAACGTGATATTTTTTATTTTCTCTCATTATATCTTACTTTGGGTGCAAAATCGGTTTTTGCCAAACGAATTCTTTCTTCTCCTTCCATTTCTGTTTTTAAAAAAAAAAAAAAAAATAGCATTTTTTTTAATTTCTCTGTATAAATATTCTTTGATGAGTCACCATTTGGAATTACGATAGGGTTGCGTAATCACACTTTAAAAATATCTTCCGGTATCAACTAAAGGAAAAAGCATTGCCGAATACTTGTCAGATGTTAAACCGATTGATTCTAACGCTCCTAAATAAGTTTCTTTTATTTGCGAAGTATTTAATTTTCTTTTCGTTTCTGTCACGTTGATTATCAGCAATTTCAGTAACTCACGAACATGATATTCTTTAAGTAATTCATCCTTTCCAAAACGTGATTTTTAACTTTCAATTGCTTTAGAATAACTTTCATTTGTGGGAGGATAACTCTCTATAATTTCACGTGCTCTTGTTCCTTCACTCACAGATTGTCTTCATTTTCTATTTTATCATCGTTGTGAATACGCTTAAAGTGACTCCAGAAAGCTACCCAATTCTTGATTTCACCGTAATATTTAACAAGTTCAATTTTTGGAAGCTTCAGTTTTCGTTTAATTTGTGGAGAAATCGGGTTAACACTTCCCCTTTCAGATTCATATTTCTTATTCAAATACATATCCACACTATTTTTTGGTATGAGTCATCTTTGCGCTGCATTCTTCAACCACTAAGTATTCGGCTTCATATTTATCGTCATTCGAATTTTCCAGAAGAAAACCACATATTTGAATATCTAATTCAGTCAAATCTGAATAAATTCTTTCCAAATTGGTGAAATTAGATTTAATTTCTCTTTCTAAATTACTCATTCATTCTTTAATTATAAATTTTTTAAAAAACCTTAAGTAAAATGGGCAATGTTATTAAGTTATTCTCAAGTTTTACATATCACCAGACAAGAGATCAAAGCCCTGACGGGCTAAGTGCTCTAAGAACAAACCCAGCTACCTATAGGATCATCAGCATTTAACTTTTCCATTATAACCTTATATGATTTGGTAAATTTAGCTGTAATAGGTCCTCTTTTCTTTACTAACAGTTTCATTTTTTCCCCTGTTTCTTAAAGAATTCTTATACGAATAAAAATAGACGTACCTTATTTTACAATCACGTCCGGGTCACCACAATGATGAGACTCTATCTGAATTTTATTTCATTCAGTCGTTTCTCCTCTAAAATTATTAATTTTGTGGTTTTCTTAATATAAAAGATACGGTCTTACTACATTATTCTGACTCCATTTTATTTATATTCTCTTCTACTACTATTACAAAAAACGTTGCCATTCACTAAAAACAAAACTTTTCCAAACATAGATAATAATCAATAATTACACATGCTTTTTAGTTTCTAAATGGAAATAAACGACATATTTCTCAACAAGAGGCTTGTAACACCTTAAATGCAGATTAGATGTCACGTGATTCGCTCCCCAACGCCACCTTTTTTAACACGTAGGCGAGAGCATGAGGTGTATTGGTGGAAAGAAAAGTAATAAATAATCAAATCCTTTGAAATAAGTAAATCCTTCGCAAACACTGTCAAGGTCCTATTATTGCATTAACCCAACCTTAGGAATAATTTTATGAATATCAATACAGAAAAAGTATAAATACGCCCGGGATAATTAATCTTTTGACTGAGCGAGACGCTAATATAAGCCGATGGCACATAAGAGGCTAAAGCAATGTTTCTCAAACTTTCTATATTCACGACCCATTTTTCATTTAGAATTTTCATCTAGTCCCCGTTCCCCATGAAATAACAATGTGTTGAATGTAGTAATAATGTATAATACTTTGAGACGCTAAAACTACAATACGGCCCTAATTTTAAACCATACAAAGTATGAAGATAAGTATTAAATTCTGTGTATGAAACGCCCATTGGAAAATCTCTAGTAACTATTAAACTTGTTTTGAACTTAGTATCGATACTTAGTACCAAATGTATTGTGCCGTACTGATACATTTATAAGTATACTACACTGGTGTGCAAAAATTAAGGACGAATTCGAAAAATTAGCATATCAACTGAACGAAAAGGCAGAGCGGACAGAAAGACCAATCAGGAGATTAAGTAAGGTGATGTACGGTAGCACATGCGCAGATATGCATGTAGACGTAATGGGGGAGTGTCTGAGTAGTATAAAGCATGTTGTCGGTGTAAGATCAGTATTTCTGGCAAAGAGATTGCACGCCGTATAGCAGTTAAAATCACACCGAGTTGCTGCCTCAGCGAGAAATGGCGAATAATTAATCTGTTAGACGACATCTGGATGCTTTTTCCCGAGGTCGAATCAATGGGAAGTTGGAGGAAGGCCGCTGTGTGACAAGTGTGGCTGCAGAGTTCGGAATTGCTCACAGCGTCGTTTCACGACTTTGGAGACAATTTCAAACTACAGGAACAGCTATCCGGGGGTTCAGTAGTGGTCGTCCACGAGGAACCACACACGCAGATGACCGGTACATTGTCTTACAGGCCAGAAGAAACAGGCGGCAGACAGCGGGAGAAATCGCTAGACACACAACACAGGCGACTGGACGACCGATATCGCGTTTTACCGTGGCCAGAAGACTGCACGATGGTGGTCTGTTTGCAAGACGCCCTGTACGGTGTGTACCTTTAACGCCTGCCCATCGGAGGATACGTTCTCTGTGGTGCCGGGAACACCGGAATTGGAGAGACAATGAATGGGGACGAGTACTCTTTACAGATGTGAGCAGATTCAGTTTGAGTAGCGATTCTCATCGCATACTCATCTGGAGAGAGCGGGGAAGCCGCAATCATCCCTCAAACATCATTGAAAGGGACAGGTATGGAGGTCGCGGTGTTCTCGTTTGGGGAGGCATCATGCTTGGTAGTCGTACAGACCTTCACATCTTCGACGCAGGTTCAGTCAACGGGACCTGTTATTGTAACGAGATTCTTCTTCCATATGTGCGTCTTTTTAGAGCCGCTATGGATCTGCAGCTCCTTTTCATGGACGACAATGCACCATGTCATCGCACAGTAGCTGCCGAACAGCTCTTAGAGAGTGAGGATATTGAACGTATGGATTGGCCGGCACGATATCCGGATCTCAATCCCATCTAGCATGTGTGGGATTTTATAGGCAGACGCTTGGCAGCTTGTACCTTACCACCAGTAACGATTCGGGAGCTTCGATTGGCGCTGCAAGACGAATGGGCAGCAATGCCTCAACAACTCATTGACACCCTCATTCTCAGCATGGGAAGACGCTGTGAAACCTGCCTAGCAGTCAGGAGAGATCATATCCCCTACTAAATACCGGATGTTTCTTGCTGGACACCCATCACAGGGATGTTTCGGCCTTCAGTCGCATTGCGCTCCATGCTACTTTTTCAATCAAGCTTCTTTTTATCCCTCTGATTTCTCTTTTAGTAAGTGTTGCTTACATTACACATGTCCTTACGTATTGGGGATCTTACGGTATTAAATGTGTTGATTTTGAAAGCTTTTGTACAAAGTTATATTGAAAAAACCGTCTCGTCCTTAATTTTTGCACACCAGTGTATATCAGAGTAAATGTGCATTTTTTTATTTTGTCAAAATACATTTTGTTTTGTTTCCTTTTAGTAAAATAATTTTAAAATCTTTTATTTTTAACTTTCCGATACGCTCGCGCCCCCTTGTAGGGTTATCACGCCCCCTGGGGGCATGCCCCACAGTTTGAGAAACACTAGGTTAAAGTCGTATCGCAGCTTTAGCGTCAAAGTATAATAATTTTGAATTTAATACATTACTTTTGTGTGCAAGGGGGCGCAATGAAAATTATGAGCGAATATTGGGTCGCAAGTATTTAAACTTTGAGAAGCACTGGATTAAATACTTATTATGAACTTCAGTCATTTTGTGTCCCCCAAAAGTCCGTGAGTTATTGTTTCTTTCACAATACTTTTAAAACCTATAAATTTTGCAGCATACTCTGAACTGTAACTTTTTTGGCTCCCAGTGTCTACTATCGCCTTCACCAGTTGTTTGGGATTTCCATTTTCAATAACGATCGCTAATGTTTGTAAAAAAACTTCCCCGGTATTTTGGTTAGCTAGATCGGTAGACAATGACCCTATTTCTCTTTTCTGTTTCTTTAAACAAAAAAAATTTATGATGTGAATTCGAATAAATTTCACATTTTGTTTTATTTATTGGTCAATTACGCGATAAATGCTTTGCGATTTTTAAACAGTTGAAACAAGCCCCTTTTAGCAATAAAATATTCTTCCTTTCTTCTAAAGACATATTAATAACGTATTCACATTCATTCGAACTATGAGTCATAGAATCACAAAATATGCAGATGAGCCTTATTTTCTTTAACGGGAGCAATTAGTAAACAGTGTTTTTTCCCAGGTATAGAAGTATAAGTTGGTATTACTTTCCAAAATGGCGACCGATTTAACAGCTGTCAAGTGATTTATTCTCAGTTTGGTTCAACAATTCATCAAAACGATCATCAAACAAGGCGTAGATTCGTCGAATGGGCCCAAAACGAGATTGCCGTTGTTCCCGATTTTCATAAGCGAATTTTGTTTAGCGATGAAGCGCACTTCTGGTTGAATGGCTACGTCAACAAACAAAACTGCCGCATTTGGAGTGAAGCTAATCCACAATTTATGTCGAAACACCGTTACATCCAGAAAAACTGACTGTTTGGTGCGCTTTATGGGCTGGTGGAATCATTCTTCAATAGCGATGAAGGCCACAACGTTACAATCAATGGTGATCGGTATAGAGCCATGATTACTAACTTTTTCATTCCTGAATTGAACAATCATGATGTCCAGGAGCTGTGGTTCCAACAAGATGGCGCAACATGTCACACAGCTCGTGCCACAATTGATTTATTGAAAGACACGTTTGGTGACCGCCTAATTTCACGTTTTGGACCTGTCAATTGGCCTCCAAGATCTTGTGATTTAACACCGCTAGACTATTTTCTGTGGGGCTATGTAAAGTCATTGGTCTATGCGGATAAGCCACAAACGCTTGACCATTTGGAAGACAACATTCGCCTTGTTATTGCCGATATACGGTCACAAATGTTAGAAAAAGTCATCGAAAATTGGACGTCCAGATTGGACTACATCAAGGCCAGCCGTGGCAGTCCTATGCCAGAAATCATATTTAAAATGTAATGCCACAAGATTATCTTTCGAATAAAAAAATTCATGTCAATCGAATAATGTATCGTTGTTTTATTGCAATTTAAAGTTCTATACCTCTAAAAAAACACCCTTTACAACTACTGACAAAAGTAAAAACAAAAAAGAATGCACTCCAAGCGCCACTCTAGTTTAACTACAAGTTGCTTAGCTCCGTTCGCGACCAGAGCTATTGCGAGAATGATATTGTGGGTTCATTGTGGAGAAACCATACACTTGGCGATTTTCGAAAATAGGCTAAAATTTTAACAGTAACCTATCTAGTTTGTAGATTCTAGACGAAAGTGCCTCCAACAAAATTGAGCATTACAGGTCCGGTCTTAAGGGTTCCTTTTATCTGTCAGTATCATTATACCAGCCATACAAATAAGTTTCTCCCCCATTCCGACTGAAGAGGATAATAAATGTTGATAATCCTCTCTTACCGTGAAGGCACTGGATTGACTATTGAGACAATCCAGTGTCCCAGACTATGCCTCCCCCCCCGCACTTTCACTGGATTGGGGTCTTTTGTCTCCGCGATGGCGTGAGAACCAGCATTGAACAAATCTAGAATACGCCATGCTCCGTAGTCTAGCAGTCTCTCATAGTTGTTCAAGCATTTAACTTGAAAAGTTTGCTACTTGAATTCATGTAAGGAAAACAATAATCTGTTATATTTTGTAAGATAGGTACATTGTAGAAAACAAGCGTTGAGAAGAGAAAAGATACAATTTAAATACAGAAGAGTCACACCTACGCCAATGCGTGGACCGCAACACCTTAAAAATATTAGAAGAGACCGTACTCTCGAAAAGTCCACCTCTTAAATCTCTGATATACATCCTCTAAAATTAAGATTAATATTCAATTTTCATTATTTTAGTGCTAAATACTTCATTGTAGAGCGGTCTCATGGAGGTAAGTAATTTATATCTGGCAACAGTAGCGATTCTGATATGTAGCTCTCTACCGGCTCATACCAGAGAAATGGTTGTTTCTAGTGATTTGTAACTCCTTTCTTTTTACACTGTTACTTGATTTTTTTTTTCTTTACTGAATTTATTGATTTGGACGCTACAAAGAAGATGCCAACTCATTATTTGTTTTAATGTAAGTATAAACCTCACAATTTTGTAGCACTTTTTATATGCTTTCTATCATCATTCTCACTACTAATTTTCCTATGTATTGCCTTGGTTATTAAATAAGGTTGTTTTTTTCGTTTGTTTCAATTTATTATACATAATTATAAGCTTTTCAGAAAAACTAAATGCTTAGTCGAAATTTCGCCACTGACATGAGAAATTATTAAAGAAAGTGTTAGTTAAACCAAAAGGGGAATAGATTAATTGATACTTTATTTCATGTTTAACCAAAACTCTTTCAGGTTGTATAATTTAAGCTATGAATATTGATGGAAAAACTTGCATTTCTGGCATATCCTGTTTGTTTTGAACCAAGTTCTTGGGTTCACTCCTAGGAGAGCCTACACCCTTGGCACAAATTACTTTGGTTGGCGATAATTGCGCCATCTAGGTAACCCTACTTTTAAACACTATATATGGCAACCCTAACTATTTCTAGCATTTTCGTATTTTGTGGGCGCGCATTTCGAATTTCATTTTGTTGTTGGGCTCCGGGCTGGCTGCATGATGTGAAGGAATATACTTTAGAATTTTTTATTTTGTTGAATGCGAAAGGTAAGAAATAATTCATTGAATAGTGTATGAAGGAAGGATTGATTGCTTCGAGTTATGAATGTCCTAAATGTAATGATCTGCATGATGTAACATGGTCGGCAATAAAACGCTTTCTTCGAAATCTTACCAGCCACGCCGAATGTATGTTTGACCATTACCTCGCAGAATAAATATGGCGGCGCTCACACGATCATTCACTTAGCGATTAGACTTGTAAGGCTTTTTTAAAATCTGTTGTTACACTGTACCCTCCACTCGGAAAAGATCAGAAGTAAGAAAATAAGTGCTGTTTTTATGTTTGTTATCTTAAATTTTTAATTTCTGTATTGTTTACTTTTTTTTTCATTACGCATCCACCCCGCTATCCTGCTATATTCCCGCCAAGGGTGTGGGCCGCCATCTTGTCTGGAGACTCAACTTTTCACTGGTTTTCAGATTTTAGTTTCAAATGTAAAAGTTGTTTATTAAAGATGTACTTTATTGAAGTAATTCATTTCTACCCACATGAGTGAACCAAATAATACAGTTAACTTTGTCTTTAAAATGAGAATAAGTGGCAAAGGATATTCGGCTGGAAGGAAACTTTTCTGTGTGTTTAATATGTGTTTTCTACAAAGGTCTGCTCCTAGACAATATAAAATGGAGTTGTTGCTGGGTTTCAGAAGACACATTGATTGTGCTAAAATGGAGCATATTTCAAAATGAAACTTTGGTTCAAGTGTAGTATGGGGGTCACTTGGTGCAGTCCTTTATTTTGGTGACTAAAAGTGGTCGCCAAAGTCCTTTTTTCGGTATTATTTATTTTAGAATGAATTCGATATCTCACCATGACATTTAGATAAAAATCCAAAGAAAAATCGCCAAATCGTGCCCCCCCCCTACACTACACTTGAACCGAAACGTTCTTTGGGCTTCTGACATTTTAGTGCTGTGCATAATTGACTGTAGTCCACTTATATAATGGATATACCAGAATATTTCCTGTAGTAGATCTTTTATTTCCCTTATAACAAAGATGATTTAATTTGGATATTTTAGATGATTTTTTCAATTTCCAGTTATGTTTCCTGCACAAAAAAGTAAAGAGCTATCTATTTAAGCACATTACTTAGTTCATAAAAAAAGGTTCATTTCCTTATGTAAAACATTCTAGAATATCCAAAGTCTAGTCTCTGAATCTTAAGTACTTTAACTGTTTGGTTTTAAATTTTTAAGATGTTATTGAAAATTTACTGTTATATCTGCTCAAGATTCTATATAGCATTTTTATTGGGTTTTTTTTTTATTATTTACTATCATAAGTATTAAAATAGGGACTCAAATTATCCATTTTATTGTTAAACATAAATATTCTGTTTGTTCATGCATGGAAACAGTTTTCTTTGTTGGCTACAAATCACGTCATTTGGCAACATCTTTTAATTTCATGAATTGGTCAATCGTGTAATACAGGGGTGTCAAACTGAAAAGCTAACTCAGGTTAAAGAAACAAGGTTCAACTTTAGGCGGGCCTCAAAAAATGCAATATTCCTGGAAATGTAGGTTTATTTCGAATAATACATTGTAATAAACTGAAAACATACGAAGAAGAAAAAATTTAATGTTCTTACACTGGCACTTGATATCTCTTTTCTGCTGCTATCTTTCTAATTTCAGGAGAATTTTTATTTTACCATGTAGTATTCTGTGGGGATATATTGGCTGGGTCTCAAAAAATGCTCGTAGTCGGCTGCAGGCGGGCCTCGAGTGTGACACTTCTGGTGTAATACATAAGTACAGTTAATTTTTTCCCCTCCATATGTGCAATTAAATAATTTAATATTTCTACTGCTTGTGCTTAGTTTATATTTTATAGATTTATATTTGATTTTTGTTTTTAATAGTTAATGTTTGGGAAGTTTTAGGAATAAGATATTTTGTCTTTTTTTATAAATATTTTTCATATTACAAATCTTCACCAGAAGAACTCAATCCTATTTCTATTTCAATGTTTTTGGCGAAGATTAGAGAAAAATTCCTGCCTTGATTTTTATGTTTAACTGTTAGAAAATGGCGAGAACTCAGTTTCCTAGTACTTTGAACGGGAAATTTTTGCAATCTTTCTTGATGACTATTCTTCACCAAGAGAGGCTTGGTGACCTTTGAGACAAGCCTTTATTACCAAGGAACCCAGAACATTTACAAATTTCGCTATTTACCATTTTTTGTTACATATTCGTGTGATATCAACATAGTCAAATTTGCTCCATAGGAATCACTGCTTATCACCATTATGTGACTAATTGCTTTTTATTCAAATAAAACACATAAGAATATTGTTTTTTTTGGGGGGGGAGGGTGTTTTGTGCTAAAATGATGTTAGGGTGTGTCTTGTGCTGCGCAAATTTTCTGTGTTGATGTTAATACACAAGTGCCCAAATTCTAGCAGATAGTTTTATTATAAAAGAATTTTCAAAAACTTAAGAAGAAAGTATTTTTATTGGCAATTCCAGAATCTTTATTAAATAATAAAATCAACAGGCTTAAAAAATATATTGTGCTTTTTATATGAAGAAAATGAAGCCTAAGTGGAAAATTTTTGAACCTCTTTCTGAGTATTAACACACAAATACAACTTTCAAACTTTATAATATGTTTTAGATGAAGAAAAAATATTTTTTTCAGGAAATTAGCACTGTTGCAGTATTAATGCCATATTTTTTTGCAATTTCTTCTTTTAGGTTATTAATAAAACTTTAAATTTTTTTTGTATAAAAGAAACAAAGCAGTGTTAAAAAGTTTTTCATAAACTTTTTGTACAAGGTAGGTTCTGTTTATGTATTCTTTTTATATAAAGTTGCACCATTTTTAGTGTTTTGAACGTTTTTACAATTTTAAGTTTTTTTCTCCACAAGTTTTTCCTTTTTAATATGTGAACCACTTCAAATATTCACAAATCTCATTCTTATTAAAAAGAAACCTATTGCACATACTGGGTTCCTTAACACATGGTCACTTGCGCCTGTTTTAGCTATCGTCGTTGCTTGCGGGATGTAGAATTTTTAGCACGTGTATTTAAATATGAAAAAAATTTTAATTTAATTATGATACATATTTATGAAATACACTATGTTTTTTGTATTATACAAATAAAATTATTAAATTTATTGCATACAAATTAGTTTAACATTAATTTAAACTAAACCTACAAAATTTTCATTTCAAAATACATAATTTTATATTTTTTCATAAACCACAAGTAAAATGTATATACCAGTAATACTTATACTTTCTACTATCTTTATCATTATTTATAAAGTAGAAAAATAATATTTTTATTATTTTCCAAACATTTGGAGCAGAATGTATTCATATGCTTTTAAGCATATATTTTTCTTACATTGCAGACAAAAACAAGTAGTTTTTACATCTTTCAAATGTGGACAAACAGTGTGGTGACCCTTTTTTGGTGGATTTTAATTTCTGTGTCAGTAAAGCTTCATTTGAGTGTTTTTATTAAGGTTTGGGAGTTCCAATATTATATCCCACTGTGGCTGCACAAGATCCATTCTAATCTCCTCTAATAATCTTGAACGTCTTATTTTCTTTTCAGGAAGAACCGAATGATAGACAATTGAAGCATTAATTCCTGCAGTATTAAATAGATAACATATTTGTTATGGCCAACAGTTACATATTAGCGATACTTCGTATGTGCTGCACATTTCATCTGTGATATCAACACTGCCTATTCTATAAAAATTCACAATTTCGAGTTTCATCTCTCTAAGTTTGCTTCTGAAATTACACAGTCATCCAATTCACTTAGTTCATCCTGACAATCTGTTGATACATTATCTAATAGATTATGAAGTCTCAGTTACTCCCTTTCCCATGGGGTTTTTGTCATAATTTCTGGAAAGTGTTTTGAAAAGTTTTTTAACAAAAATTATGTTTTGCAATTATTTTAAAGTATATTATTTGTATGCTACAATTATTGAAATTTTAAATAAAATATGCATGCATATTAATACATTTGAAAACAATATGTAAATGGAAATGGAAAGAGTAAAACTTACTCTGTTTTAAATGCTTCAAGTACGGAATTATAACTCAATTGCTCGGGGGGTGTTCTCAACTCCCCAGATAAACTTTTGAAGGTTGTTACGTTCCAATCGCCCAAGCAGGAATGATTGCATCAGTCCTGAAGGTTCAATGACCTAAAATGTGCAGCCACAGAAAAAATCATGGTTCTGCGAATTCTTTTTTAGAATTCTGAGTGGGGCTTTCTTGTTGCTGTGGTTTACCCCTGCGAGTGATAGTGGGTTAATAGCATCCTTTTTTTGTCAAGGACAGTAGTATCGAGAAAAGGGTTCTGGGTAATATTGGGTGGATCGTAGGAGGGTACACTTCTTGGTGACAAAATTTTGGTATCCAAAATTTGCCAATAAAGTTTGCAATATGGCAACCCTGCCAAATTGTTCAGTTTTAGGCTAAAAGGTAACCCTAAAACCGGTCCAGCTGGAAATTATCCCATTTTGGACTGTGGCCATTTCCACCCCTGACATTGCTTCTGTATCTGGGATGACCACAATTTTCATTTTACCACGTTTTTCTTTTTTAAAGCTGGAAGAATAAATATTTTACCATCTGAATGAGAGTGGTAAGAAAGAAATGATTGATTCATGAATGAGTGAATGATTGAAAATAGTTCAGTACGGTTGTCCGAAAAATGAAAATAATTTGTTTGAAAGAAAAATTTAAAATATTTAAATTTTTAGTTGTAGTAAGATGCAATTTAAAAAAAACTTAAACACACACACGCTTGTTAATTATAAGCATTTATTAATTTTTAAACTAATTATCTGTTGCATAAAAATTAGGCAAGAAAAAGAATAATAATTTTGATAACAATAATCAATCTGATGCATTTTAACCATTTTTCAATACTTCACATTAATTATGTTGGGTTTAATCCCAAATTACTTTGGTTAGTAATGTCCAGTATATATATATTTGGAGATTGACAACCGTGCTGAAATTCCTTTTTTCACGAGAAAAAGCAATTAAAAGCTTTATTGCACTTTTCCATAATTCAGGATAGATAACAAGTATATCTTCATATTAAAGTCCAAATTGCTCACACACACATATCCAATTCGAAGCTGTTTTTTAAGATCTTCATTCGAGTCTATTGCGATAAGTTCCTGTTGTAAGTATAACATTTTTTTTTTTTACAATGCAGTTGTTGCGTTCTTCTTGAGTTCAAATGACAGCCAGACATGGAAATCATACAAATTTTTATATAACATAAAATATTTACAGTTAATTTACACTTAAATTTAAGTAGTAATGTGGGTATAAATCTAAATTATACCTTTAAAGGTGCTGCTTATTTAAACAGAGTTTAATATGTGTTTGTTATTAAGATTTAGCATCCATCTGATCCACTTCCTGTTTACAGTCAGAATGCCCTGGTGCAAGGTTGTACAGTTTCAGTTATGATAGGAAACGCTGAGAAATCTGTTCATTCAGGAACAGTTAAGTGAGGAGTGTAAGAAACAGTCACATTATGAATTAAGTGCATACTGTAATATTACGATGGTTGAAACATTCTCAAATTGAATTTTAAAACCTGAATCAAGGGCATTTAAATAATGAATGTAGTTTGAAATGGTTTTGTTCCTGTTATATTGTCTGAGAAATTCTGAAACTGTAAAATCCATGACTTCCAATATTATACTCCTTTAGCTTAATTCTGGCACGAAATAGTGAAATGATGGTCCTTGACTTAAACAAATGTAGGCTGTTGCCTTGTAACTGCTAGTTAATCTCATTAAAATTAATCTCAGTGAAAACATCCCACTTACTCATGATGAAATTAAAGGAATGTTATAAACAATGTTCTAAATGCACTAATAAAAAGAACAGAAAAACTAATTTTACTTGTGAAAAATGTAATAATTGTATTACTTCCTATTTTTCTTCCTTTTAAACTTTTGTATACAAATTTTACATTAAAAATGGGATGTTAACACCCTGGGGTATGAGAAACCCTTTGTGAGAACTTTTGGGTGTTTTTTCGCGCGAGTGATGCCGGATTAACAACTAAATGATATCATTGGATGACTTACTGTATTGCTGAAACATACAATGCTATTTGGTTAACTTGGTTAACACATTGCTATTTTAGCAAATGTTTCAGTCTTCAGTCAAAACTTTGATAATAAGGTTTGGCACAAGAGGAAAAAAAAAGTTATGTGAAGTCCGATATTTTAAATCATGGGGACTAGAAGAATAAACCGTGCACTTTTTCAGGAAGTGGACTCGATTAATCATGACGATCAGAATGATTTACAGAGAAATTTGAATGTTTTGTCCCTGAAAAAGTGTCAAAACTTATTTATTTTAGAAAAGTTGGCAAAAAGAGCAAAATATCATTATTTTTGAAAAAGATAAAAGTATAATATGAAATAAACAATATATCCTATTCTGGATTTATTAGGGTTTTATTTTTTCTATTTTGGTACGGAAGAAAGAAAAACAGTTTTAAAAAGAACAGAAATGTCCGAAATTTTACCCCCTGACATTTTTTATTCTGAAGTTTACATTGCAAAGGCATTACACTTATTCTTTTTTACATTTTTAATTTATATATTTTTAACTAATTGTAATTTTGGAATTTAAATATTCAAAACAGATTCTTTGGATTATTTCCCATTCTATGGTACATTTAGTGCAATTCAGCCTTTAGTGGTTCATGTAAAAATAGCATCACATAGATACGTGCAGATATTTGTTTCCTTTCAAATTTTTACTAAATAGATAAATAAATATGTACTTATATTATAATAAAATACTACATAGTTAAATAGATAGCATCTGTAAGTAGAATATTCCATTCATGGAAAATTAAAATGATTGCTAAACCCTTTTTCCACCACCTATGTAGACCCCTTGCAGATCATCATTAGACCATTGGGGTTCGATATAGACCATTTTGGGAAAGACTGATATAGAATGAATATTTTTCTTTTTTAGTATTAATATTTATTCTCTTAAGAGTACAATGTGGTTATAAGGAGAAAAAATTATTATTTATCTGTACTTACCTATACGGAAATAATGTTCTACAGTATGGATATTTGGAGAAAATTATTTCATAATTTAATATTACCTCAAAAAAGGTTTGTACAATGTTTCATTTTTTGCCAGTTTTCTATAAACTTAATTCTTGAGTACTATAACAGTACATAACCTGATAGAATTCTCCTCCAAGAAGCTATTCATATTTTGTCATGATATTCCTTTAGTTTCCTATGTATTGCTCGTGTTAGCATGATTTTCATGCTAAGTATAATGTGAACATATTTTTTGTAACTAATATTTAATATATATTTTAGATTTTGATTGCTTTAACTGATCGATTTGTTATTTAAAAGCCTACAAATTTCTTCAAATATCAGAACAAAATTTCTTAGCTGACTGTTTTCAGCTGTGACAACCAACTAAATATTTTTACTTCATAAATAATAATGAAGAATAAAATTCTACTTCTCTACATGTCTTATTTTATATTGATTGCATTTCTTTTTTTTTCAGATAGATGTTACAAAAATTATTCATATTCTGACATGAACTAGAGTGCAAGACCCATTTTCTCCGTTGCAGACTTTAAATTGAGATTTTTGTTGTCACAGCTGTGAAAAAAACTTGCACATTCAAAATTACAAAAATGGCTTTCCATCAAGGGAACTCGGGCCTTCATTTACAAGTTCATGATGATAAAAAGCCTTATGTTTGTCAAATCTGCAACAAGAGTTTTTCTCAAAATGGTGTTTTAAAAAAACATTTACATGTTCATACCAAGGAAAAGATTTATGTTTGTGAAATGTGCAACAAGGGCTTTTCTCAACTTGCTCATTTAAAAACACATTTACTTATTCATACAAAAGAAAAGCCTTATGTTTGTGAACTTTGCAACAAGAGCTTTTCTCAACTTGCTAATTTAAAATCACATTTACTTATTCATACAAAAGAAAAGCCTTATGTTTGTGAGATATGCAGCATGGGTTTTTCTCGAAATGATACTTTAAAAACACATCTACGTATTCATACAAAGGAAAAGCCTTATGTTTGTGAGATATGCAGCATGGGTTTTTCTCGAAATGATACTTTAAAAACACATCTACGTATTCATGCCAAGGAAAAGCCTTATGTTTGTAAAATGTGCAGCAAAGGCTTTTCTCAACTTGCTCATTTAAAAACACATTTACTTATTCATACAAAAGAAAAACCTTATGTTTGTGAACTTTGCAACAAGAGCTTTTCTCAACTTGCTAATTTAAAATCACATTTACTTATTCATACAAAAGATAAGCCTTATGTTTGTGAGATATGCAACATGGGTTTTCTCGAAATGATACTTTAAAAACACATCTACGTATTCATACAAAGGAAAAGCCTTATGTTTGTGAGATATGCAGCATGGGTTTTTCTCGACATGATACTTTAAAAACACATCTACGTATTCATGCGAAGGAAAAGCCTTATGTTTGTCAAATGTGCAACAAGGGCTTTTCTCAATATGGTAATTTAAAAAGCATTTACTTATTCATACAAAGGAAAAGTCTTATGTTTGTAAAATGTGCAGCAAGGGCTTTTCTCAACTTGCTCATTTAAAAACACATTTACTTATTCATACAAAAGAAAAGCCTTATGTTTGTGAGATATGCAGCATGGGTTTTTCTCGAAATGATACTTTAAAAACACATCTACGTATTCATACAAAGGAAAAGCCTTATGTTTGTGAGATATGCAGCATGGGTTTTTCTCGAAATGATACTTTAAAAACACATCTACGTATTCATACAAAGGAAAAGCCTTATGTTTGTGAGATATGCAGCATGGGTTTTTCTCGAAATGATACTTTAAAAACACATCTACGTATTCATGCCAAGGAAAAGCCTTATGTTTGTCAAATGTGCAACAAGGGCTTTTCTCAATATGGTAATTTAAAAAAGCATTTACTTATTCATACAAAGGAAAAGCCTTATGTTTGTAAAATGTGCAGCAAGAGCTTTTCTCAAAATGCTCATTTAAAAGCACATTTACGTATTCATACAGAGGAAAAGCCTTATGTTTGTGAAATGTGCAACAAGGGCTTTTCTGAGAATAGTAGTTTAAAAAGACATTTACGTATTCATACAAAGGAAAAGAATTGTTTGTGAAATGTGCAACAAAGGCTTTTCTCAACCAAGTTATTTTAACAGACACATTTATGTTTTCATGCTAAGGAAGAGAATTGTTTGTTAAATATACAACAAGGGCTTTTCTCAAGCTGATAATTACAAAACACATTTACTTAGTCATACAAGGGAAAAGTTTTATATTTGTGAAATGTGCAGCAAGGGTTTTTCTCAAAATAATTATTTAAGAAAACATTTATTGGTTCATACAAATGGAAAGCCTTATGTTTGTGAACTGTGCAACAAGGTGTTTTCTCAAAATGTCTGCAAAATCACAGCTACTCATACAGCTCATGAGATAATTAAGTATCTAATTTCACAACAAATGCCCTTTTAAATAGATATTAAGAGCAACTGCAATTTTTTTGTGTTCAAGAATTCATAATTATTTTTTATACTTCTGGAATGAATCAAGCTAATAGAAATAGATATTAGAACACAATTTTATTTTATTAATATTTTTCTCTTTTTTAAGTTGATGGAGGTTGAGAATATAGAAATAAAATTCATTGGACTAACATAATTATGGAAAGCAAAGTTTGCAGAAAAATCTGTAAGATATTCACACTGATAAAAACAGCTGTTTTAAATTGCTGGGGCAATTCATTTGTTTGAAGAAAGTAGCATGTGCTCTGCTTTCTGCATTTGGTTCTACATATTTATGTTATGAAATTTTTTTCTTACATGAAAAATATTTTGAATCCCCATGAAAAATTGTTTTACAGCTGAACATTCGGAATCATGTATCAAATTGAAAGTCGCCAATTGTTCCCTGATATTGCTACATTAAATAGAGCTTTTTACACAGTTGAAAGTTTGCATTAAAATTTTAATTCTGTTGTATGAAACATTATAATTTGTGCATTTCTTATTTTTATGTGAATATTTTTTAAAAGGCTTAATTTATGTAGAATTTTAATGTTTTATTTATATTAAAGAATAATCATATTTTATATTTACTTCTTATTTTAATGAATATACTTAAAAGATGTATGTTTATGTGTACAGTTTTAAGTCTGTCTTCAATCATTGTTAAAGAATAATAGCCGAATTTGAGATATTTTTTTCAGGATTAATTCGGCTAGGAAAGCAGGAAAAAAACTTTGTCAAAAAATACTCATTATTTCCAGCTTTAAAAAAGTACTTTTGTATTAAGATCAACGAATTTTAATAACACTTTCTAATTTTAACCCTACAAGTAATATTAACATACATATTTTATGACCAATAATTTTAAGAATTCGTGTCTTTCAATTTTTAACTACTGGTTAAGTCTATTAAATTTTTTTTTGGTTTAAACTCTAATTCCTTGCATTTTTACGGTGCACAAAAATCTTTTCCACACAATTCAACCCTAATTGTTTTAAATGATTTTACTTGCTCATTTCATCACACTTAGGTTCAAATATATTTTAAAAATAGAGAAAAAAAAGATTGAATCCCAAGAGAAAAAATTCGATAAATGAAAAATGCTCTTAGTTTTTTGGATGTTACTTTACAAAGCAAATCATAAAATGTTCTTGGTTCCAGGAAAAAGTTCGCGAAATAAAAAGATTCGCAAGATAGAGGTTCATAAAATTTGGAGCCCCGACTGTATTTTATTCATCGAATTAATTTCCAAATTAAGCTTTTTTAAGGTAGTATGGAATTGATAACTTGTTTCCTTGTTGATTTTTATAATAATTGTTCTTATAGATAATCCTGGAAGAATCATGAACACTTTTAAAATATTAACTTAAATATTTTTAAAAACTAGCTAGAGTTCTCAGATCTAAATTTATATAAAAGTTTTATAAAACAGATATATGTATGCAGGGGCAGCCTGGCCAGTGATGGCACATCGTCTTTAATTATAATTTAATTATTCGTAACAATTTACGCATAGATACTCATACAGTTTTTATTTCTTATATAGTTCCTAACAAAACCCGCGGTGTTAAAGTCTTGCTCCTCGTCATTCCAATATGGCGTCTAACAACATGCAGGCTCACAAAACTCCGAGAACATTCGTGGACATACGCATAAGGGTGATGTGGCTTGGAAATAGCGGCCGGCACCACACGGCTATCCTGGAATCGGCTGGTCCTCCAGACGACACTGCAAATATACAAAAAAAAGCAAAATTACTGGACTAAAGTATCTAAAAAGTTTAGAGTTCGTGAGTCTTTTGTCGGCCACGAAGTTCTCAGAAGGATTAAGGTTATTTCTTCCTTATCTTCAACGTGTTTCTTCTTTCCTTTTATTTTCAACGTCTTTCTTTCGCCATTTTCTTGTTCGTCTTTCCTCGGAATTTTTTTTTTTTTTTTTGCTTCTACGTCTTTCGTCTTACTTTTATTTGTTCGTCTACGTTTGTCGTTTAATGTTGAAGATCGGGCAGTTTTTTCCATGACTCCTTTAATTTCAGTTATCCTGTGCGGTCCAAGGTGATCACTATGTTTTCAATGGCGCGTCATCTTTCCGTAATGGATTGAAAAAGCCTTTCTTCTTTTGTGATTCAGCAATATACGATGGTCACAATTGGCAATTGAATTTTCTATTTGAATTTGGGAATGAAGTAATCTTTGTTTTCTTTAGTCCTGGCCATCTTTTCTCATAGGCGCGTCTTTTCACTTTCTTTGATATACTTTCAAGAACGACTGCTATTGGGTCAGTTTTCTTTAAAGGAATGCAAGCATGGTTTTCTTTGTCTTTCAAGCAGTTCTCCAGTACCAGCAACAATATACTCACCAGGTTCTTCAGTAATACATTGAATCATAGGGTCAGGTTTTTCTAAGCGTTTCAAACCGTCTTCTAATTTAGGCAAATCAGATGGATGTTGAAGTTCAAGCAGTGGATCAAGACAGCGCTCTGCACCCAGTTAGATTTTTTAATGCAGTGCTAGCGCCATCTGTTACAAAATATGGAAACTAAAATAATTGATTGCCTTGCTATTTTTGTATCCCTGTATTAGTCGAACGATTTTTGTGGAAGTGCTTTTATACATTTTTAATAATTTTTACTTTTGGTTTCTTGTTTTTTTTTTGCTTCATTTTGTTAATTGTTTTGTTATCTTTCTTGTTATTTTAATTAGTCAATCTGTTTTTTTTTCATTTTCTGTAATCATTTTTTGCATACTTATTGTTTTTTTTTTAAATGGATGTGCATAGCAGAGACTTAATCTGCTCATTTTGTAATCAAGTCTTCACTCGCCCTTTCTGTTTGAAAAGGCATTTAAAAAATATTCATGATCACCAACAGTGTGATGTAAATGAAGAGATTTTGAAGGAATTCAATACTTTCAGTGGTATGAATAGTTGCATTTAATTTAATTGTAATTTGGCCTTACAGAAAGAATGATTTCATAAAAATGTATGTTTGGATGTAAGAGAGGAAATTAACATTCTACAAAGGTAAATAGAAATGAATCAATGAAAATATTAATATTTAATAATAAATTATTTTCCTGAACTAAATAAATTGCAAATTAAACTGAGGTTTGATAAATAATCATGAGATATATTCACAAAAATAAATAATATTTTGGACAACAGATGGCGATAGCACTGCACTACAAAAAACTTTATCTGGGTGCAGAGCGCTGTCTTGATCCACTCCTGAAGTTCAACAGGACTTACGGTCACAGTTTTTTGGTCATCTTTCACAAGTAAACCATCTTTCTTTACAGGCACACAATTTGGAGTTATCGTCTTGTTCTTTGACTGGTAAATTTAGAGAATATCCGGTGGAATATTGATTTCAAAATCATCAGGAGATAAATTAATTGGCAAAATAGACTATATGGCAACTTCTTCAGTACATTTAGGCTTATTTTTAATTGTGACGCCATTTTCATTTTAGTCTCACCTTGAATTAATGCATTTAATCCAACTATAACATATAACATAGCATTACATCTACTACACCTACGGACATCAATTTGAATATAATCTTTAAAATCAAACTGTCTTACTTTACCAAATCCACTTAAAGTAGAATTTAATGGAAACAATTGAATATGATTTAATTTATCAAAAACAGACTTTCGAATCAAGGTCACTTGACTACCACTATCAATTAAAGCATCTAAAACTAAGTCAACAATTAATACTTTCTTACTTAATGCTTTTTCTTTAATAACAATTAAATGAGCAACGCCTAGTTTAATAGCATTATTAACTGGGCATTCCGAAGCCTTGTGTCCAAAAGCTTCATACTGAAAACATTTTAATCCCTTATCTTTGTGCATAAAGTTGTGGCCGCGGTAGCCGAAGGTACCGGATCGTGACTTGCCTTGTCACGAGTTCGAGCCCAGTAACACTAAAGACCCGTCGTGTAGGGCAGCGATGCACGCTAAATCTGTTGAGAGCTGAAACGTCCTCCCGTTGGTGTGGTGTGGTGGTTAGGAGAGGTAGTGCCAGCTCAGGTGTCGTCCACGTCACTTGACCATGGTTCAAAATTACGTGGTCCGTCGCCAAAAGCCCTCGTGTAGCTGAACAGTGCGACGTTAATATTCAATCAATTGTGCATAAAGTTTCTGGAAATGTGATTTTTCGACCTACAATTGAAACAGATTCTACTGTTATAACTTTCATGACTAGTATTATTCCTAGTTTTCTCATAAATATTATCATATTTTATTTTATTCTTATTAACATCTTTTCTAAAGTTTTCATGCTTTCTTTTCATTTTATCACACACACAAGAATTATATCTTTCATTAAAATCATATATTGTTTTTTTTTATCGAAATTACCTTTCCACTTTACATAATCATTCTTGATTACCTCATAAATTTTGAGTTTTTCTTTAAATTCGGCCAAATCTTTACACCCGTACATAATTGTTATATTTTCTTGCCTGTCATTTATACCTTTGATTACGTAATGCATTCAAGCGGAATCTTCCATTTTACCCGAAGCTACATAATTCTTTCATCTTTAAAAAATATTCCGAAGCAGTTTGCACAATCTGATTCTTTTAAAGGCCGTATCACACGTAGATTTTTGGTACAATTTTTTTTTTTTTTCAAGCAATTTTTCGTCCTACTGAGGGGGAAGAGTTGCCGTAAACAATACGACATGCTCTGACGTCAATCGCGCTCTTTCTCATTGAAATGCTACACGCCGATTTTTCTGCTTCGGAAACAACCATCCATTATTTTTTATACCGCTCGAGCTTTTATTGACAATCAAGAACAGATATGGCGTCTGACGATCAAGTGATTCTTGCGCTTGGATAATAATGGGGTAAGATAATAATTATACATTGCATTAAGGCCAACGCAAATTATTTTGCTTCAGAAGCTATCCAGTGGAAATTTATCCCACCTCGCTCTCCTAATTTCGGGAGTTTGTGGGAGGTAGGGGTAAAATCATTCAAACACCATCTCTATAGAACTTTAGTTAACAGTAAAATAACTTTCGAAGAATTCGAGACAATAAGAATTCAAATTGAAGGTAAACTTAATTCACGTCCATTAGTCCCCCATATTCAGATAATATCAATGAATATGAAGTTTTAATTCCTGGACACTTAAAAATTGGTCGACCTATCAGTGTGTGTGTGGTGGCAGTATACAACAAAGTGTGTACAAACTATTTGCAAACGCTGGAAAAATGATTATCAGTCATTTACAGCAGAGAAACAAGTGGCTGTTCGAGAAAAATAATTTTGCCGTTGGGTTGTTTAGTGCTTTTAAAGGAAAATGATTTGCCTCCCTCCAAATGGGCAATGGCAGGAATCTTGAAGGTTATTTATGGAACTAACGGTAAGGTCAGAGTCGTTAAACTAAAAACTGCAACGAGGGTTCTCACACGTTCTATCCAATAGAAAATCATGTAAATTAAATTGTAATGTGAAGTATATTATACTAGCTGGTATACCCGTTCTTCGCACGGGTGAACTGAAAAATTAAACAACACAGATTGAAGGAAAAAGATGTTTTTAATGAGTTAATTTTATGTGAATTGCAAATTAAACAAAAAAAGCTTTTTGTAAATCTCAGCTAAACAAAGAAAAGAAAGAAAAAAAAACACCTTTGTTAAATTTTAAGTATGTAAATCTAATAGCTGATAAAAAGGATTTTTTTTTTATTTATTATTCCTCGTAACACTTTTGAGGGTCGATTTTTCAAAATACCTCCGTAAGCTGATCTCTGCTCAGCAAAGTAACACATTGTTAAAAGTTTTGCGTAATGAACGCTTAAAGTAGTGTAAATAATTTATATCTGAAAGTGTAATACATTAATATTACTTCCTGTTGTATTTATTTTATTTTAAAATTGTAATATTCGCAAGCAACGCCGTTTCTTAAATTATAATGGCGATTTAATGAAAATCATAGCGAAATGTTAATGATAGAGTCAAGTTGGCAAATGCCTAGCTACTTTCGTAGCTCGAGCTTTATTAGAGCTTTGTGAGTGATTGTTGGGTTTAATGGCGCAAGAGAAGAGCTTTGTAAGACCCGCCGTGTAGGAGAGAAATGTACTTCAATACTTTATCCAACCACATTATGATTTACTGCAGTTTTTTCATACAATATTTTTTTTGGATCACTACGTTTACAAATTAAGGGATATACATAAACAAAATACTCCACTTTGGAAAATTTAATCCGTTAGAGCTAATAAATTAATTAAAGATATTCCACTGTAGAATTAATTAAATCCACCGTTCACTTAAAATAAGTAGTCAAATCATTTTCCAAGGTCTTCACTAACATACAAAAACATAAGACACTTAAAGTTTGACAAACTATTTTTTCCGCTAAAATACTCATCATGGAACCCGTGCTGCCATATATCTTGGAAGAGTGGATTTCAAAGAATATTCCTGCTAAGTATTGGTAGAATATTCCTTCTAAGATGGTGTGGTGTGGTAGTTAGGAGAAGGAGGTGCCAGCTCAGGTGTCATCCACGTCACTTGACCATGGTTCAAAATTACGTGATACATTGCCAAAAACCCTCGTGTAGCTGAACAGTGCGATGTTAATATTCACTCACTCACACACCAAAAAATACAGTACAGTAGTTATAATTATTTTTATACTTAAAAACGCAATATCTGCCTATTCAATTAAAATTATAGCGTTATAATTAACTACTAACCACAAACAAATTTTGAAAATTTGTCCAAATGATGCAGTGTGAAAGAGAAAGTTTATTTACTTTAAATGCCAGAACCGATAAAAGCATTTATTTTGAAAAAAGGTCGATTTCTTACTACCAAATGTGCATAATAAAATCATAAAAAAAATTTAAATGAAGATAGATTTATAACAACCTCTCCCTTCAAAACTTAGTTTTATTCTGAAATAAAAAAAATAGGCATTATTCTGATCACAGGAATGAATTAGAAGCGAGCCCATTGCGTAGCCAAAACAAAAAGAGTTTTTCACAAACAAAAGATAGATATATGCTGTTGTGGGCTTTTTTGCAGCGCAAGCCAGAATTGCTTGTAGATGGCAGAAATTTTTTACACTTACTTGACAAATATCGTTATATTTTGGACACTTTTCATAAATTATAGTCTATGCTATAAATTATAGCCTATGTGTTATTCTGATGTATAAGCTATATTACTGTAAAGTTTTATTAAAATCCATTCAGTTGTTTTTGCGTGAAAGACCCACAAAGATTTTCACAAACTTTCACATTTATAATATATATTAGATTCTTAGAATATTGTACTTTTTTTTATTTTTGAATATTGTATTTTTTTCTTATTTTAGAATGTTGTGTTTATATTTGTAATTCATTTATACATTTGTAAACTTTATATAGGAAATTGTGTTTTTTAAATATATTTTTTGAAGTATTGTATATTTAAGCGCCGGGCGGAATGTTACGTCATCAGCGCACTGTAGCGCCGTCTGTAAAACAATTGTAGAAGTAGTCATTGTCGAGCTGTACTCCAGCAAAAGTAGGTGCATGAATAAAGTAGACTTAGCGTTGCGAAATTTTGATTTTTTGTCTTACGAGTTTACATTCCACTCAAATATTGACGAAACAACAGCTTCATTCCATTCTGCCGCCCACATCCTTCTTACATCGCAGCATTGGCGGCGGAGACGTCTGAGGCTCTGCGTCAAGGGTAGACCAAGCAAAGGACGTCTTGCGGACAGACCACTCTGCTGTAAATTGCGTCGTATGGTACGCGCAGACACTGAATGATGCGTTACAGACTCAATGTGCTGTGCTACGGTTCGTGATGTGACTGAGCGATCCATCACTGCCATGCGCACAATTTGCCTGTCCTCACGTGAAGTGAGAGCACTGAGGTGGAGGCGATCGACCACGTCGGTCCGCCGTACCCTCCTGCAACCAACGGTCACATATCCGCATTACAGTTGTTTGGTTTCGTCCAACACGACTACCGATTTCCCTGAAAGATAATCCACAATCTCTGTAGGCCACTGTCCTTCCTCTGTCGAACTCGGATACTTGATGAAAAGCTGATCGCTGTTTTCTACGAGACATAACTGATCGTTTTTTTTTAAAAAAACCACAAGATAAACACAATTGTCGAACTTGAAACCGTCGAAATCTCCAAGCCTTAAATGGCGCTTTGAGGTGGCGCCACAGGCGCGCGTGATGTGTGTCTGCGCTGAAATTCTAATCATTTGCATATCTCACATCCGCTAATGCATGTTTTAAATTTCATGTTATTTGCATGCTTCCTTTAGGGTGTTGCATTTACGGTGGCCAGCAGTGTATTTACAATGAAATGCTTTAAATAACCATTTTTTCCTATAGGAAAAATAGTCTTAAACATAGAAATTATATTCTTGCATTTTTACTTCGTCTGAAAGCATTTTAATTTTTTTCCCCTAAGTTTTTGGACAAATATAGAGAACAAATGTTTTTGCTTGAAATAGTTCATTGATGGTGTCAATTTTGGACAATATTGCTAACCATACTATTAAAAATAATCGGCATTTCTAGTATTGAATCCAATAAATTTTTAATTAATGAATTCTTCTGGGTTATTACGAGTTTGTTCAAACTGTATATACACTGTTTTAATCGAATCTATTTTAGCTTCCAACGGGTATCGCAAGATTGTCTTAGAGCAGTGCTTCTCAAACTTTCAATACTGGCGCCCCCCTTTTCGATCACAATTTTTTCGCGCCCCCCCTTATACATTAATAATGTACTGAATGCAATAATAATGCACTTTGACGCTAAAGTTACAATAGGCGATCTTAATTATAAACCATACAAATTAGTAACATAAGTATTAAATTTTGTATACTACTTTGAAGCAAAATAAATAAAATAATAGGATAATTCTTGTTATTTTTCCCTTCTCTAATTTTTAAATTGAACATATTACAAAATGCGGTAACTGCTTAGAAGACAAAATATAGATATCTGCTAAATATAGAAAAAGAACTCAGAGGGTCAATTTCTAATAATAAGCATTCCTTATAAAAACTTTGCTTTCAAGACAAGCTCATGAACGGCATTAATACTTATTAAACTTGTTCTTAATTTAGTATTAACTAATTAGTTATAAAATATTCTGTGCAGCACTGATACATTAAAAGTATACCGGCTGAAGTGCCTACTCTTTGCTAGAGTTCATTTATAAGAAAATAAAACATTATTGATATAATAGCTGAATCGTAAGGGAAGCAAAGCCAAAAGTGCTCGACAATGTTTACAAAAACGTAAAATGATTTTTTAAAAATCGTTGCTCAAATTATAATTAGTTTTAAGCGAATTGTAATTTTAAGCCTCACAGAATTAGGATTTATAATTGATGTTAAACAGTAGCGCACACAGGAATTTTTCAAGGGGGTCCGGGGTCGAAAGTTCACCAATCTTTATCAGGTTCCTTTTCATTTTGTCGATTTTCGGGAACAAAACACAGTAAAAAACTAATTCTTGAATAAATAATTAGCATTAACTAATAAAATTAATCATTAATAACAAATACTTAACTAAATTTTGCGTACTGTAAACTTAGAATTATAATCAATCAGAAAATAATCAAGGGCTTTGGGGGGGGTCCGGACCCCCCCCCTTGTGTGCGCCACTGATGTTAAATAATGATCAATAATATAAAATATCGATGAAGAATAATTGTATTATTTTTAATATTTAAAGTCAAAAGACTTCAACATGTTTTAACCCGGGAGCAGGCACGCACTCGGTACGGTCGGGGTTATTGAGTCACCCCAATTCTTTTTTTTATAATTATTTTATCGTACACGATACAAATCATGATTCCAGTGAATAATTTAGCTTAGAGAAAGTTTACTTACCTACTTTCAATGACTTTTCAATTTTTCTTTGGTAATAAATAAACAGTTTTTCCAGAATTAGCGATTTCGTAATCTGTGTGTCCCGCGCGACCACTTTCGGGTAAAAAGTATATTCATTATGATAATATGTATGTTACTGCTAAAAAATTGTGTGAAACGTTTTCGTTATGCTTTTTACATTGAGAATATTTATAAAAATATGTCTTGGCCAAGTAATCCTTCATGTGCTTGTGTGTGTGTGCTGTCCGTGGTTTTCCAAATATCATAAAACTCTTTTGCATGAAAAAAGCGCAACAGAGAACACGTAAGAGAGGGGTCATAACTAACTGTACCAATAGCTTAGAAGGTCAAACAGATTACAGCTATAACGTGCAGTATTTCAAAAATAATGACAGTGATGAATTTTTTATGTTCCTAAAGTTTTTCGATTCTGGGTCAGGGATCTGGTTTTTCTCTGAAAGAGTAGTATATGTTAGGTTAAAAAAATCTCTCATCACGGGATGACAGCAAATCAAATAAAAGTTTTTTATTTGGTTATAGGATCAAAGATAGCTAATTAGGTATTGAAGAAGTTTTTATTTTTGATGGCTTAATATCGCCTATAAACTATATCAGAGTAAAAGTGCATAAATTACGCAAATATAAAAAATCTGTTAGAAAAATTGTTGATAAAAAAGTATCATTAGAAAGAAAAAGAAAGCAACTCATTAACCAAACTGGTGGCTTTTTACCCGTAATCCTCCCAGCAATTTGATCTGCATTAGCAGGATTTGCTGGAAAAGCAATAGGAAACCGAATTTGAGGTTGGTATAATGGCACGAAGGATGGCAGTAATCCCTGAAGAATTAGTTGAATCCTACTTTTCTAAAACATCTGATACAGGATTGCACGATATTGAAAACCAAATTCAAAATCTTCTTCAAGAGTCAAACTATTCAGACGATGCAAAAGCAAAACTTTTAAGCCAACTTCTGTTAAAGTAGCAACGTATTCTTAACGAACCAAAGCCACCATTACGCGTTTCGATAGCAGAATCGAATCAACAGATGCAAGATGCTCCAAAAAATGAAGAAGCGGATCTTATTTTACGCGATATAATTCTTTCCGTCCCAGCAAATTTCCAAAAATTTGTTTCACCTAATGTTGAGAAATTGAACACGCGTAACTATTCATGGAATGAATGTGGTGAATAAATGAGAGATAAGAAAATCATTAAAAACACGAATGTCAGTAATTTATTTTCCTATTTGATGAGTAATGTAAAAAAAGGCTACGAACCGCAAGGTTTTCCAGTGTTCTGGAGAGGTATAAAAGAGAAAAAGATCCCTACACGATGGATTGGTAACCAGAAGTTAGCGCAAAATCTGGAACTCAACGCAGATGTTGATGAGAATCAGATCGATCTTAAAACTGTTGAACAAAGTACAGCTCCCACCAGAAAGAAGAGAAAAGAAACCCGAAAAAGAAAATGGAAAAACTGTTAGAATCAGTATATTACGATGTTTCAAACCCAGGATCGTTTGGAGGAGTTAAGAAGTTATCTGCAAATCTCTAAAGTACCATTACAAACAACAAAACGTTGGCTAATGACCCAAGACACTTATTCTTTACACAAACCAGTTCGGTATAAATTTTCTTGAAGGCGAACGCTTTCATATGGAATAAATGACTTATGGCAGTGTGATCTTGTGGATTTACAACATTTATCGAAACATAGTAATGAAATTAAATTCTTACTCACTATTATTGATGTATTTTCAAAGTATGCCTATGTTATACCTCTGAAAAATAAAACTTGTAGAACTGTGAAAAATGCATTTGAAAAATTGTTACTTCAAAGAAATGTGAAACATATTCAAACAGATAGAGGTTCAGAGTTTTACAATAATCTAGTTCAATCATTATTTAAAAAGCAGAAAATAATCCATTACTCTACTAGTGGAGATAATAAATCGGCTGTTATCGAACAATTTAACAGAACATTAAAAAATAAAATGTTTAGAGTATTTACATATAGAAAATCTTATCAATACGAGGATGTGTTGCAATCGCTCGTGAAATCATATAATGATAGTGTACACCGTAGCATAGGGATGGCCCTGTAGCATATCCTATATTTTAACTCACTAGATGGCAGCACCTTACAATGAAGTGTACATCTAGAATAGTACTAGTTTTCTCCGCTAGGGTTGCAGTATATATATATACGTTGTGCTCATGGGTAATCTCTCTCTCTCTCAACACTCGCAGATGATTTAGAACATGTGTCTACAATAAAGTTAAAGTTGTTAAGTTTTATCCCATTGCATCCTGATTGAACATTAACGCAACATATCCTTCAATGGTGACCTGCATGAATAAGATATTATGGCATTAAAATAATGCTTTATTTTTAAAATTTTCACGAAATAGCTAAATATTGCGTAAGAACTGGTAACCACGTGTAAGCTTCAAAATGAATGACGTAGGCGCCGTCAAGATACCGGCATATAACTTTCACGATCCTGCTCTCTGGTTCACAATGTGCGATAGCACATTCCAACTTGGCTGTCCCAAGGCAATAACAGACAGCAAAACAAAATTTAATTACATCATCGCACATTTACCACCGGAAGCCGCAACCATCATTCGTGACGTCATTATGAATCCCGACCCTGTGGAGCCTTACGAAAAAGCGAGAATGGAGCTAATAAAAAGAAGCGGTGAATCATCCCATCAAGAAATCAGGAAATTACTCATCGGAGAAGAACTCGGAGATAGACGTCCCAGCGAACTATTGCGCGTCATGAGGAGGCACGCGGAATCTCATAGCGTTCCGGATGACCTCATGCTTGAACTTTTTCAGCAGCATCTGCCCACTCGTGTACAATCCATTCTTGCAGCTATAAGCCCCGCGTGTTAGAACCGCAAAATTTTCAAAAAATTATATGGGTATACCATAAGACTTACGAAGGCATCTCTAAGAACAGGAGATTTAGTAAGAATATCGAAAGCGAATCATGCATTTCGTAGAGGCTACTTTCCAGGGTGGAGCGATGAGGTATTCACGATTTCGAGAGTACACCTTTACTTCCAACTACTTTTGAATTACAAGATCTAAAATCAGAAGCTATAAAAGGGCGGTTTTATGCAGAGGAACTTCAGAAAATTTTAAAACGTTCGGAAGATTACTGGCACGTAGAAAAATTTCTAAAAAGAAAAGGTAAAGGAAAGAATACAAAATATTATGTGAAAAGGAAAGGCTTTGATAATCGTTTTAATTCGTGGGTAAAAACAGAATGGATGAAGTAAACGATTTTTATATTACACTTCCCAGCAACGTAAGCTTGGAATATTTCCCGAAAAATACACAAGCATCATTCCGCACGAAACTAGCACGCCCAATAATGTTAACAGGTGCGTGGGAAGTTGGTTTATCAGAAATTTTTATTCCTAGAACATGGTTCAATATCGGGAACCATAATAATAAATATTCCATAACATACGAAGAAACAGAAATCGTAGAAAAGGATTATCTAGAATATAATATCAAGGTTAAAATTGATCAAGGGATGGAAGACGAAGACATTATTACGAGGATTAATCGAAGAAAAATGTGGTCATTTTGTTAACTTCGGATTGGAGAAAAAAATATTAATGTTCATATTGCTCCGAATTATGAACTGCATTTAAAAGCTAATGAGGCTCAAAGGTTGTTAACTCTCTCTCTGTCTCTATGTTAAATATATATATATATATATATATATATATTTAATATAATATATACACTGCTGGACAATTGCTAAGGACGGATAACACTATCATTCATAGAAACCACAAAATGAAAGGAAGCAAAATGTGGGAAATTAGAATAAGTGCGGGATATTAGTAAGAAGTATGAGTATGCAAATTTTTTTCCAAGTCTGTTCATCACATGATTGCGTTCATAAGAGCTTTAAAGGTTTTGAAGCGTGTGGACAGTTGTTGTTTCAAGTCAATGTTTTACAGTAAAGATTTAATAAACGAACTTGAAATTTTTGGCATGTCTTCCCGACATCACATAGATGATTTTATGCGTGGCCGAATTATTGGAAAGATCGAAGGGCGAAAAAATGTCTGAACAGTGTGGCAACTATATTTTATCCTACTAGGCCTCATGTCACGCTTAATGTTATGCTACATAGCAATTTGTGCCTTAGCAATTGTCCAGCAATGTGTATATATATATATATACACACACACACACATATATATATATATATATATATATATATATATATATATATATGTACATAAATAAATATATATATACATAAATATATATATATATATACATAAATAAATATATATATATATATACACATAAATATATATATATATATATATATATATATACATACATAAATAAATATATGTATACATAAATATATATATATAGATAGATAGATAGATAGATAGATAGATAGATAGATAGAAATGCGAAAGTTTGTGAGGATGTTTGGTCGTGTTTCACGCAAAAACAACTGAATGCATTTTAATGAAACTTTACAGTAATATAGCTTATACATCAGAATAACTCATAGACTATACTTTATAACATAGTCTATAATTTATAAAGATATTGTGTGAAGTGTCCAAAATATAACGATATTTGTCAAGTAGGGAAAAATTCTGCCATCTGCAAGCAATTCTGGCGTGCGCTGCAAAAAAGCCCACGACAGCATATATCTATCTTTTGTTTGTGAAGAAACTCTTTTTTTTTTTGGCTACTCAAGGGGCTCGCTTCTAATAATTCCTGTGATCAGCATGATCCCTAATTTTTTTTATTTCAGAATAAAACTAAGTTTTGAAGGGAGAGGGTTTTATAAATCTGTCTTTATTTGAATATTCTTTTATGAGTTTATTATGCACATTTGGTAGTAATAAATTGATCTTTTTCAAAATAATTGTTTTATCGGTTCTGGTACTTAAAGTAAATAAACTTTCTATTTAACACTACATCATTTAGACAAATTTTCAAAATTTGTTGTAGTTAATAGTAATTATAACGCTATACTTTTAATTGAATAGGCAGATATTGCATTTTTAAGTATAAAAATAATTATAACTACATTACTGTATTTTTTTAAGTGAGTGAGTAAGTGAATATTAACGTCGCACTGTTCAGCTACACGAGAGCTTTTGGCAACGGACCACGTAATTTTGAACCATGGTCAAGTGACGTGGACGACACCTGAGCTGGTACCCACTTCTCCTAACTACCACACCACACCAGCTTAGAACGAATATTCTACTAATAAGCAGGAATATTCTTTGAAACCCACTCTTCCAAGATATATGGTAGCACGGGCTCTATGGTGAGAATTTTAGCGGGGAAGGCGAATAGTTTTGTAACAGATATTGCGTTTTCAGCGGATTGCAAAGATTATTATTTTTGTCCCGAACAAATAGTTTATGTCAAAATTTGAGTGTCTTATGTTTTTGTATGTTAATGAAGACCTTAGAAAACGATTTGACTATTTATTTTAAGTGAACGGTGTTTGTAATTAATTTTACTGTGGAATATCTTTAATTAATTTATTAGCTTTAACGGAATAAATTTCTCAAAGTGGAGTATTTTTATGTATATCCCTTAATTTTCAATGTAGTTTGATTGAATATTAACGTCGCACTCTTCAGCTACACGAGGGCTTTTGGCGACGGACCACGTAATATTGAACCATGGTCAAGTGACGTGGACGACACCTGAGCTGGCACCCCCTCTCCTAACTACCACACCACACCAACGGGAGGACGTTTCAGCTCTCGACAGATTTAACGTGCATCACTGCCCTACACGACGGGTCTTTAGTGGTACTGGGCTCGAACTCGTGACAAGGAAAGCCACGGTCCTAAACCTATACCACTCGGCTACCGGGGCCAATTTTCAATGTAGTGATCCAAAACAAATATATATATATATATATATATATATATATATATATATATATATATATATCGTATGAAAAAAACTGCAGTAAATCGAAATGCGGTGGATGAAGTATTAACGTGCATCGCTCCCCTACACGGCGGGTCTTACAAAGCTCTAATAAAGCTCGAGCTATGAAAGTAGCTAGACATTTGCCAACTTGCTTCTATCGTTAACATTTCGCTATGTTTTTCATTGAATAGCCATTATAATTTAAGAAATGGCGTTGCTTGCGAATATTACTATTTTAACATAAAATAAATACAACAGAAAGTAATATTAATGTATTACACTTAATGATATAAATTATTTACTCTATTTTAAGCGTTCGTTACACAAAACTTTTAACAATGTGTTAATTTTGCTGAGCAGAGATTAGCTTAGGGAGGTATTTTCAAAAATCGACCCTCAAGAGTGTTACCTGGAGTTATAAATAAAAAAAAATCCTTTTTATCAGCTATTAGATCTACTTAAAGTTTAACAAAGGTATTTTTATGCTTTCTTTTTTTTTGTTTAGCTGACATATGCAAAAAGCATTTTTGTTTAATTTGCAATTCACGTAAAATTAACTCCTTAAAAACTTCTTTATCCTTCAATCTGTGTTGTTTAATTTTTCAGTTCAACGGTGCGAAGAATATATATACACTGCTGGACAATTGCTAAGGACGGATAACACTATCATCCATAGCAACCACAAAATGAAAGGAGGCAAAAGGTGGAAAATTAGAATAAGTGAGGGATATTAGTATGAAGAAGTATGAGTATGCAAATTTTTTTTTTCCACGACTGTTCATCACGTGATAGCGTTCATAAGAGCTGTAAAGGTTTTGACGCGTGTGGACAGTTGTTGTTTCAAGTCAAAGTTTTACTTAGAAGATTTAATAGACGAACTTAAAATTTTTGGCACGTCTTCCCTATATCACACAGATGATTTTATGCGTGGCCGAATTATTGGAAAGATCGAAGAAGGGCGAAAAATAACAGATGTTGCCAGGGAGTTCGACATCGCTTACAGCGTTGTTTCACGGCTGTGGAAGTCATTTAAAACTACTGGAACGTGTAGTAGACGGCACGGGGGATGTCGTGTTAGAAGTACGACGCCTGCAGAAGACATATATATCGTCCTATGAGCAAAAAGGAACAGGCGCACCACAGCTCAGCAGGTGGCAAATCAGTTTCTTTCTGCCTCAGGAAAGCAGATCTCCCGAAAAACTGTTGCCAGACGTTTGAGGGGAGGAGGACTATACGCACGCAGACCTGTTGTGTGTGTCCCATCGGCCAGACATCACCGTACTACCCATTTGCAATGGTGTCGTGAGCATCACAATTGGACTGAACAGGACTGGGCATGCGTACTATTCTCAGATGAGAGTAGGTTCAGTCTGTTGTCGGATTGTAGACGCCAACTGATCTGGCTCGAGAGTGGTACTGCTTATCGTCCAGAAAATATCCAGGAAAAGGACCGATATCCGACATGCAGTATCATGGTGAGGGCCGGCATCATGATCAATGGCCGCACGCGCCTACATGTGGTTCCGAATGGGACTATGACGGGCCAACGATACATTGATGAAGTTCTACTTCCTCATGTTCGTCTTTTCCGTGGTGCTGTCGGTGAAAAATTTGTTTTTATGGACGACAACGCAACATGTCATCGAACACTCGCTGTTCAGGATTGTCTAGACAGAGAGGGTATTCAACGTCTCGTATGGCCAGCGCGTTCTCCAGATCTAAACCCCATTGAAAATGTGTGGGATGCTTTGGGGAGGCAAGTTGCTGGTCGAAACTATCCTCCGACAAACAAGAACATCCTCATCCGTGCACTCACAGAGGAATGGGATAAATTGCCTCAACAGCTGCTGGATAATGTTGTGCAAAGTATGGTACGACGTGTGGAATGTTGCGTCACACTCCACGGTGGACATATCCCATACTGATACCTTTCTTTAAGGTGCCTGCTGACTTTTAGATGCATTGTTCCATTTCTCCGTTCGCAGATCAAATGAACATTTTTTTTTCTTTCAGATGTTTCACAGCTTTTGTACTTTCCAGAACAATAAATATTCTTTATTCTAATGTGTGAACAGTGTGGCAACTATATTTTATCCTACTAGGCCTCATGTCTCGCTTAATGTTATGCTACATAGCAATTTGTGATCCGTCCTTAGCAATTGTCCAGCAGTGTATATATATATATACATATATATATATATTAAATATATCAAATTTTCAATTAATAAAATGTTTTTTATTCATCCATTCAAAGTAGGAATTGACTTAATTTTTTTTTTTTTTTTTTTTTTGTATTACTTGTTTTCTACTTTCTTTTATGCATTAAAAGACTGCATTTCATAACAGATTTCTATGGTAAAATTCTACGTAGTGTCTAGTTTTCGCGTCTATTTTTACTTCGTATAAGGTATTTCTACACCTTTTTCAATAGGCCACAGTCTAGAAGATAAGTCATGGGTTCAAATCCAGATTTTACCAAGAAACCTGATTTTACTAATGGGATCTCAAATTTCTCGAATGATGTTGATAGATGTTAATAAATGCAAATTAAATGTTCCTGCTGAGGTGTGACTGCATATAAATTTGAAGTCTGCTGCCAAAAGAATGCATGTCATTAAATTTCAATGTTAAATTAATTTTTAAAATGATAGTAATTTTCATTTTTGTTGTTTTTTAATTAATACAACTATTTGATTGCTATTATTTAAAATTTCAATTTTAGGTTTAAGAAATGTTGACTAATTTTTAGCGATGTATTGAATATGGGGCAATTTTTTTTCAAAAGTCATTTAATAACTAATCAATTAGACATGTATATTTTTCATCATTTGTGCGCAACGCTCTTATTAAATTTAATTACTAAAAAGAGAGCTTTAACTTTATTTAAACACATAAGTTATTTCTAGTGTTTTAATATCAGAGCATATTTTAATATTAAACTGTGTCAAACTACATAAAAATAATGCAAACATTTTACATTCCTAGTTTGTCAATATTTTGATTGATTTTAAGACATTGTAAATTTTTGAAAAATATGTAAGGGATCAAATAAATAGCTTTTATGTGTTTTTTAATTGGCTATATTGTGAAAGTTATATGTGCTGATCATTGCTGAAATTTTATTTTAGAGAGTTTTTGAGTGCTCAAGAATTGACTTTCTCTTTGACCCTTTAAAACTATTTTATTTTCTCATAAGGATAAGAGTATTGAGGATTTAAATGGGTACATTTGAATTTTTTTTTTTGTTTTTTGCTGATAGAGAAGTTTAAAATGTTGTGGCTTTTTCTAAGTAACACATAGTTATACAAAAAAAAAGGAATACAAACTTCATAATTTTTTTTAAAATTGGTGTGAAAATTATAGCATTTCGTTTCAATTGTAATAAATATAGAAAAAAGTGTAGATTTCATTTGCTGTAAACAAAGGACTCTTTTTAAACAAGTGAAACAAATTCAGTTAATCAGTTCAAATACTAGCCGTTATTCACCTGCAAAGGAGGCGAATAACGGCTAATATTTTTATATATTAATCACTGAACAAAAATCGTAATATTTCTTATTTTGTACTCGTTGAAGGATTTAATTAAAAATGTAGATCTTTTACAATGAAATGATTCTCATTCATAAAAATTTATTCTCTGGTGAAAAATTCTCTTATTGTTACTTATGCCACCTGATCGACAGTAACCAATATTAATATCAAATCAAGGGCCACGAAATTCATCGATGGCAAGGGGCTATATTTACGCCTGTCGTTTTCCTCAGTTTTGAGCATTATACAGGTGACAGTACGATTTGGCTCTATTCCACCCCAATTTTGGGGGTGATCAGGGACCTCCCATCTCTCTTCCTCTTCCACCAACCTCACGAAAAGACTTGTAGCTCGACGGCTATTTAAAGTACCCCCATGCCGCAAAGGCACTCTTCATTTACAAGTATCCATGCCTTCTCCGGGATTTGAACTCAGGCCCAACAGCACAGCAATCAGTGCCACTAACCACTATATACTTCATATAAAATGTATCATTCATGGAAAAATATTTACATAGGTACTGGAAACATTCTAGCCTCGAGTTCGTGACCATAACCACTAGGCTACCACAGCCACTATAAGGAGTTAAGGAAAAGTATTTAAATTTTTAAAAATCAAATGTAAAGCATACGTAAGAAACTCAGACGATGTAGAATTTCCAAACATTTAATAAAACATAGTTCTTTGTATGTACTAGCATAAAATGAACAGTAAAGTAAATAAACAAAAATGAAGCATTTAAAACGTTTTATACAAAGTTTGTTATCATGTTTTTTATTAATTATGTTTAGTAGTAAAAACGCATTTGATGACTTAATAAACGGGTTTTAAACTTTATCTTATCAAGATACTTGAATGAATAATTTCATCATGAAACTCTGCAAAATGAAGCACAGAATTTATCTGAAAAAAAAGTGTCAAATTTAAAGATGAACACAAAGATTTTTTCCCCCTTTAAATACGCAAAGAATTTAAGGAGTCTTCAAATAATACAAATTAGGATAATATAAGCTTAAAAAGAAAGTGTCATCTTTTATAAGTTTCTTTAAAAAATTAAGCATTATATCCTTGTAGAATTTAGATATTTAATGCACAGGACCAATTATTGAATTACATCTACACGATTAGTTGCTTTCAAGTGCTAGAAAATAGTTTAGCTGTTCGAATCAACTCGACGGCAATTATTGTAATGATTATTAACTAAACGAATACGAACAAATTAAAAGTTAATTTATTATTTTCTGTTTTTTGTGACCTGTGAATTTTTTTCGCAAAAGATTTATTTCTATATGGTTGACTGAATAATATTGAACATTGAATTTGTGTGTAATTATCTACAACAGTGTTTCTCAAACTGTGGGGCGCGCCCCCTGGGGGGCGCGATACACCTACAAGGGGGGCGTTTCAAAAAAAAAAGTTTCAAAATAAAAGTTTCAAAAAAATTTATTTACTAGAATGAAGAAAGAACCAAAAAATTTCTGACATAATAAAAAATATACACATTTACACGGAAATAATATATATATATATATATATATATATATATATATATATATATATATATATATATATATATATATATATATATATATATATATATATATATATATATTTATATATATATAAAAATAAATATATATTATCTGCGATTTTACATGATCAAAAATAAAAAGCTTTTACTTCAAAATCTCATTTTTTAGCTATCTTTGATACTATAACAAAATAAAAAACGTTTTATTCGATTTGCTGTAATCCCATGATGAGAGATTTTTTTATTACGTTTCCTTTTCAAAGCGAAAATGCTACTCTTTTAGAGGAAAGACAAAATCCAGAGCCATAATCAAAAAACATTTTATGAAGATAAAAAGTTCATCACTGTTATATGTTATTGCCATCAGCTGTAGGCAGCAGAATGTATTTGCTGCGGTTTGACCTTCGAGCTTACTTGTACGGTTAGTTACGTCTCTGCTCTTATGTATTTGTTTTTTCATTTAGGGAAGTTTGAAGGATTACTAAGCCAAGCATAATGAAAACCTTTTTACATAATTATTTTAGAACATCCATATCGTAATAAATACACTTTTAATCCGGGAGCGGTCACGTCGAGCACACAGTGCACGAAATCCGTAATTCTGGCAAAATTGTTTAATTGTTACCAATGGCCCTGGCACACTATCCTCCTGTTTGACAATCTTAACGTGAACTGAAATATATTTGTCACATATCTCCCTCTTTTTTGGGAGTGACAGACGTTTTTTTATGATCTTTAGGTACTTGTTTTGTCTGAGTTCCCGGTGTGATAACTTTTTTTCCGAAATGTATTATGTGTCCTTGAAAGTAGGTGAGTATATTTTCTCTTTATGAAATTATTCACTGGAATTACGATATTTATTGTGTACTATAAAAATAATTATAAAAAAAGGATTGGGGTGACTCAAATAACCCCGCTCGACCATTAGTATCGAGTGCTTTCCTGCTCCAGGGTTAAAACATGTTGAAGTCTTTTCACTTTAAATATTAAAAATAATACAATTATTCTTCATCAGAATTTTTTTATTGTTCATTATTCAACATCAATTCTAAATGCTAATTCTTTGAGACTTAAAATTACAGTTCGCTTAAAACTAATTATAATTTGAGCAATCATTTTAAAAAAATCATTTTACATTCTTGTAAACAATGTCGCACACTTGGCTTTATTCTCCTTACAATTAAGCGATTATATCAATAATGTTTAATTTTCTTATAAAAGAACTCGGGCAAAGAGCGGGTCCTTCAGTCGGTACTTCCATGGGCTTGTCTTACAGAGCAAAGTTTTTCAAAGGAATGCTTATGATTAGAAATTGACCCTCTGAGTTCTTTTTCTACATTTAGCTGATATCTATATTTTGTCTTCTAAGCAACCACCGCATTTTGCAATATGTTCCAATTTAAAAATTAGAGAAAGGAAAAATAACATAATAATTATCCTATCACTTAATTTTTTTTTTTTTTTACTCAAAAGTAACATGTACGAAATTTAATACTCTTGTCATGAATTTGTACGGATTATAATAAAAATTGTTGCTTTAGCGTCAAAGTGCATTGTTATTGCATTCAGTACATTATTAATGTATAAGGGGGCGCGATAAAAATTGTGATTGAAAAGGTGGTCGCCAGTAGTGAAAGTTTGAGAAGCACTGATCTACAAGATGATGTTTTATATGAATGATTTCTGTAACGTAATCTATATTAATTTATAATTTAGAAGTGTATTTGTTATTCAATATTTGAGTTCATTGTAGTATAGTATTTTAATTATACAAGTAATTTTTTTTCGAAATGCCCCCATCCCTTCGTAAATTATCTATTTCAGTGCGTATATATATTTATCAAAATAATAATATTACAATAGAAGAATTAAGTGACTGATTCGGAATCACACACATATATAAGTTTTAATTTGGTTAGGAAATGGATCTCGTAACTATAAAAATATGAACTGCGTTTCAGTGACAAACCATAGTTCGTTCCCTTTCTTATAAGAGAACTTGGTACCCTAAAAATCACAAACCTATCGTTGTTTTTTATTTTCATTTAATCTTATTCTTTGAATTATTATCTTTCGATTGATATTCGTATGTTTTCATTCGTAATTTGATTCATTTGAAAACAAATTAGGCAATTCAGCCACACCCCCTTTTTAGAAAAAAAAGCTAAAAAATACGTTATGATAAAAAAAATCTATTTTATAAATAGAAATAATAACTATAAAAAAGAATGTGTAGTATTAAAAACAGAATATTTCCGAGGCAATACAATAATGTAATTTTTCTTCCTTGTGAAATGTGTGCATGTAAAATTTTTAAATTAAGGCATTTTATATTAATAATTTTATAATTTCAGTTCTTATTCCTGATGTATTTTTCATACAAATGTAATACTTTAATATTATAAGAAGAAAAACAGCTAAAATTTCTGTCGTGACAGAAAAAAAATTTTTTTTAATGTTTTTCTTGAGTTTTCTTGTGCAATTAGTAATCTCTAAAAGTTGATCATTTATAAAAATGTGTGGGTTGAAAACAAATGAAAATGCAATTATTTTAAAGAAAAACGTATAAGTAATATCTTAAAGTGGTAATTTAAGTTTAATTAAGCTTATAATAATTATTTTTTCAGAATTATAAACTTTAAAGTGGTTTTTCTCAGTTTGTGTTTTTCGAAACCTTAGTGCATTCAAAATGCTACTCCTTCAACAATTATTTACGAATCACTTCAATTTTTTCCTGCGTGTTAAAAATAAAGCATGTAATAAAATTAGGGATCCGTTTTGCTATGAATACTTTTTTTTAAAAAAAAAATAAAATGTAAGACATGTTGGCTTTTTCGTTGATTTTTAGCCTGTATATCAACATTTTATTTTTTTTCTCGAAAACGAATGAAGTTATTCTAAAATCGATCCCTAAAGTTGTTAAGAACATCCATAAGAATATTATAAAAAAATGTCAGGTCAAAAAATTAATTTTTACAAAAGGAGTAGGATTTTAAAATTTTCCCAATTTTCTTCAAAAAATTTAAATTTTTAAAATTGTGTGAATAAAATATATGAAAATTTTCATCTGGTAACAATTTCTTGAATAGAAACATTGTATAAAATGTTAAAATATAATTTTTAAATACGTAAATAAAGAAGTTTGCTCAAAGGATGCCAAGTCCCCTTAACTTGGTTATTAGCGTTAGGAGAATTTAAAGATCATTTTCATTTAACTCGAAACTATTGTTTGATTGATAGCCCACTGTTCGTATTCATGACCAGTGAACTCTTCCGTAAACCTAATAACACTTCTGTTGTAAGCAAATGAATTTTAAAATTACATTGGATGGACAGTTTTTATTCCCTAAGAAGATAATACGTATATGTTATATTCCTATATTGTTTAGTAATCAATAAAGTCTCTTTTCAAAGACAGAACAGGAGGGAAGACAGTCGTTCACATTCCCCATGATTGAGCGTTTTATTACTGTTGAAATTCCATTGGCTGATAATTTCTAAAAGGAATGGTTATTGCTTGATAATCAATCAGGACCTAAAGAATGGATTCTTTTAAGACGGAAGAACTTTCTCTTTTCCTTTTCTTAGAGATTCTCAAATTTATATTTCATTTGCAAAATCTTGGTTTCTCGCCTTGTAGCAGATAAAACGAGTATTTGAAGTTGATGAGCATATTTATAAATAAAAAGGTAAGTAAAACTGCCTAATGAAATGTGTATAAATATATTACATAATAAATATATTATAAATATATTATATATATATATATATATATATATATATAATACAAATACATTTTTTTATTATTTTTTAAGTTAATGATCTATTCTGATTTTGAAAGGAAATTTTTAATAATTTTTTGTAAGCAAAACATATTATACCTTTCCTTAAATGCTATTCAGTCAGAAATATTTTGATGAGTTTACGCATGTACCTTTCCATGAGAAAAATTTTTGTGAATTTAGATAAGAGGAAATTTGATGATTTTTTTTTCTTTTAGTAAATTAACCATGAGGCATAATTATCTGAATAGTGAGCACTAAAACGCAAAAATTTCTAATTCCTTTGGGATTATAAGTTATTAATATCTTAATAAGAGAGACGACGGAGAGAGAATACGAAATAAAAATTGTAGATTCTATATTCCCATGATAGACATATTGAATAAAAGAAACACGCCATTGTCAATATGTTGTAAATAAATCTTTATATAGATTAACTTATAACAGAAGAGAAATATTTGTACTTATAATTTTGATCATTGTTTTTATGGCATTAAAAACAAATATTTTTTTTACTATTTGTTGTTGTTAATGCAAAGTTGAAATTTATTCTTGCTTAGAGTTCCTTACTTGAATTTGATAAGCTCTTTTGTAGACTTTTGAAAATAACTAATATAAATAACTAATTGTCTTCTCAATAATGAATTATTTTTGATTTCGTGATATTGTTTTTTTACTTTTATATTTTATAAAAGAAAAAAACATACAATGAGAAATAATATATTTCATTTATGAATGAATTAATATAATGAATTAATCTTATTATGAGCATTTTTAAACGTTTTAGATGCATCCGTTATTAGAAAATATCAATTTATTTGTTATCAGCTCATTAACTGAAGAAAACGTTAAAGATATTTTAACAGAAGCAAGAGTTTTGCCAGAAAAAACTTCCCCTCCTGTAGAAATGAAACCTCAGCAAATAGAGATTCCAGCCGAAAGTTAGGTTGGATGTGGATATGCAAGAAAAAATATCAATTGAAATGCTCGGGAAAGGTAAAAAAAGTTAAAAACATGTACAGATGATGGAAACGTTTTCATAAATTTTATAGATTTTCAAAAAGTTAATTTCTAAAATATGACACACACAAACACACAATACACACATATATATATATATATATATATATACATTTGAAAAAATTGAGTTTCATACTAGGGTTTTAACATTTAAATTAATGATACGAATTTTTTTAATAATACATATACGGTTATTTATATATTATTACGGAGTAGGGCATTGTTCCTATTTGATAATTAAAAGGTACTTCAGTATCAATGTGTATCAGTTCAAAACCCCGTGAGCTGAAGTAATATAAAGAGTGTAAGTGCTATTAAAATATTTGAAATTGTAGATGACAAGGAACAATGTAAATGTGAATGAAAATTATGTCAAAAAATGCAAAAAATTTAAATTTAAAAATTAATTTTGAAAAAAAATCATGTAATTAAAATTATTCATTCATAATAAATTTCGTAATCAACAGAAAACTTTTTAAGTTTAGCTATTTTTGTTTTATGTTCATATGATATACTTATTAACTAAATATTTAGAAACAATGTTGTTGTATTATTTTAAAGACGTCCTTTTTTCCGGTGAACCCAACATCAAACACTTTTTTCGAGAACGTAAAAATTCATATACTAGATGTTTTGGTATTGGTAGTATGTTTTGTCATCAAACTGCAAATAAGTTTAATCTTGGATCAATTGAATATGTTCTGAAAAAGAAGATGACAGCAAGAAATGAGTTGGGCTACGATTGTAGACTTTTATGCTCGGCTGAGAGAAGTAACAGAAATCATTGGATCTCATCACGATAAGCTTCTTGGATAACCAGGTGAGATAACAATTTCCTTTGTAATAATTTATATGTTCTCTGCATTTAAAAATATATTTCGGTTAAAGTATGAATTGTGTTTCAGGAATAACAATCCTTTTAGACCAGACATTCTTAACAAAAAGGAAGTATAATAAAGGTCGGAAAAAGGAAAATTATGACCCAAGTTGTACTCGGAATATATTGACGGTAAATCATAAAAACGATTTTTGATTTATTTTTAGATTTGAAAAATTAATGTTACAAATAATATTTCTTATATTGCAGGGACGATAAAGGGGGGGGGTTGATGGGGAAAAAAGAAATGTCTTTGGCCTCTTTTTGCTAGGCACTGCAATCCAGAGACTTCGGTAATATGTACGGGCAGCGCCTCAATATCACAATGTAAATAAACTATTCAACGATGCACTACATAAGACAACCAACCACAAAAAAGGGGAGTTTGTTAAGAAAACTGATAAATTAAACACAATAAATTCATTGGAAAATGAGAACCGGCATTTTAAAAAATTAATAATCAATAGAAAATCCGAAAAGTCTATAAGAGATTATATGGGATTGCATTTTTACCGAAGGACGCGATTAAATACACTGAAGTCTCTGGACGCAAAAGTGCAAATGTTTTTAGAAGATATATCTTGGGTTTTCCAGGATTTAGAAAAGAAGGCCTACAGTTAAAAAAATTGAAGTTCCCACAGCAGAATCCAAGGGCATTTCTGACATGATGCCAAAGACTTTTAATAAAAAATTACTAAATGGTATTACATTTTATATATATTTTTAAAAAGACTTGCTGCAATGAGATAATGGTACACTTTTAAACAAAAACATTATTCATTTCTTTCAGCCTTAACTGATGATAATAATGATGATGAAGTTCCTTTTGTCGATGATGAGGACGGAGATCCAAATTGGGAAGAGTTTTAAAGAAGAGAGACTTCTAATAAGGAGGGGAAAAACCGGTAAGCATTTATTTACATACTGATGACGTATTAGAAGAAGGTACATTGTTCATAAACCAGCTATAAATTTGAGGAAATTACGGCTGAAAAAGTTTTAAGATGAAGTATTTCAATTGGAATCAATAGCATTTACCAGCGAAAGAATTGTTGCGCCACGCTCAGGAGAGGAATTTAGAAATAATTAACGGCCTGTCACTCTGAACACGAAACACATCAGAAAACAACCGCGTGATTCCTTTGTAATACTTGCGATAGCAGCAAAAATATCTGTTCATTTTACCACAAATCCGGGTTCTATTCCTGGGCTCGGCAAGGTCTACTCATCCTTTCATCCCTACTGCAGTGGGTTGATAATTGAGTAACCACACACACACAGCTTGCTTGGGGACTTAAACACTGGGATCTCGTTTCAGACTGACCACCTGATTGGAACATCTACTCATGCACCTCAGTACCCAAAGGTCAAGTATACTTGGATGGACACAGCAGGAGCCTGACCCTCATAGGCTGTTGCATCAAGTTTAAATCTAATGCTTTAAAATCAGTCCTTTTCTTTTTCTTTCTTTTATACGTTAGAACATTGCATTTCACGAAAGGTTTCTGTAATACACACTCAAGTCATACAAATCTGCATTCTGGTGAATAATTTTATATGTTGTTTAGCTTTCAGATTAATTTTCATTTTGTGCTATAAGATATTTCTACAACTTCTATCTTTCTTACAGGGTCGCAGCCTAGTTCGAATCCTGACATCCTTCATTATGTACAATTCTGTAAGTGCTACTTATGAAACAAAACGGTGTCTCGGAATTGTGAAATGATGGTATGTGGAAATTGAAAGACATTCCAGCTGAGTACTGTCTTCATTTCACTTCATCTGAATTATAAAGTATTGCAAGAAAAATTCATGTTATTCAATTTCAATGTGAAATAATTTGAAAAACCTCCTGTAATGTTTAAGTTCTGTATCGTTATTCAATAAACATTTTTAGTTTTATTAATTAGATTGTATCACTATTAGATTTTAAAAAATGGTGAATATAATTTTTCATGAAACATTGAAACTAGGGCAATTTTTTTCAAACAATTATTTAATCAAGTAAACATTTATCTTTTTCATCTCTTGTGCGTAACACTTATTAAATAAAATTACTATACTTACTTTATTTGAACAAATTAGTTTTATAGCAGCATTTTTTTTTCAAACTAGATTAAAATAATCCAAGCATATACTCAAAAATGCTCAATATTTTCATTGATTTTGCAACAGTAATTTTTTAATTGCATGTAAAAGAGCAGCAAAGTAATTTTCGTGTGTTGATTAATTGGTTAAATTTTGCAAAATAAATTTGATTAGTTGTGTTGGTCATTACTCGAATTTTATTTTAGAATAACATTTTCAAAATTTGACTTTCCTTACGAAGACTCGGTAATTTCGAAATGATCAAAATATAGTTTTTATGTTTTTATTTAGTCATATTCCTTGCATTATTATCTTTCGATTGATATGTCAGTTGTGTACGCCTAAAACTTAGAAGTTGTAAAAAATTTCAATTGAAAAATGTAAGCAAAATTAGGCAATTCGAGCATTCCCCATCCCCCTTTTAGATTAAAAAATAGCTAACGAAAGCTTTTTAACTAAAAAAATAAGCTATTTGAAAAAGAAAAATAATTACTACAAAAAAGGAAGATGTTACGAATAAAGCAGGATATTTCTGAGGCATTACAATAATTCTTTGTGAAATGTGTGCATGTAACATTTTTTAACTAAGGCATTTCTTACAAATAATTTCAGTTCTTATTCATCATATGTTTTCATAAAGGTCTATATTTCAATATTATGTGAAGCAGAAGACTTTAAAATTTCTGTCATGGCAGAAAAAAAATTAACACTTTTCTTGAGTAATTAATATTCTCGAAAAATTTATCATTTAAAAAAAATATAATCATGAGTAGAAAAATTACGACAATGCAACCATTTTTAATAAAAATATATAGCTACTGTTCTAAAGGGGTATTTTAAGTTTATTTAAGCATATAATAATAATTTTTTTAAACATATACTTTAAAATGGTTTTTCTGAGTTTGTGTTTTTTCGATACATTAGTGCATTCAAAATGCTACTCCTTCCACAATTATTTACCAATCACTTCCATTTTTTCCCTGTGTGTTATATATAATACATGTAAAACATTAGGGATACTTTTTGCTGTAAGCTGAATACTTTTTAAAAAAAAAATTAAAATGCAGGGGATATTAGCTTTTTAGTTGAAATTTAGCACACATAGAAACATTTCATATTTTTCTCTCCAAAACCAATTAAGTTATTGTTAAATTGATATCTGAGGTTGTTTAAAATATTCTTAGGAATACTACCAAAAAATTAGTGAATACAGAAAAAGTAAAATTTTTAAAATTGTGTGAATAATACGTACAAAATTTCATCTGGTAACATTTTCTTGAATAGAAGCATTATATGAAATGATAAAATATAATTTTTACCATAAATAAAAAAATTTTTAAAAAGGTGTTTTTAAATTTTAAATCCCTTTAAATTTTAAATATATTATTTTCTTATGAATATATGCATATTAAGAATTCAAGAGTATAGATGAATTATATTTTTTTTATAATAAAATGGAAAATTTGGCTGAGAGATATTTCTAAGCAGTGATAATCAAACAAAAAAGAAATTCGAATTTTACAGAATTTTACTTATTGAGGTAAAAACTGCTGTATTACGAGACAAAAGAAAAAAAACCAGAATTTTGTATGAGAAATAGAAAATCCAGTTAATTTTTATTTTTTACAAATTTAGAGAAATACATAATTTTATAAATTTTTCTCATTATCCACAAAATTCTTTACTTCATTATTCTGATACGTTAATACTCAGATGTATTATATGACAGAATCACGTGCGCGCGATTCGATATGCTATAAAAAATAATACAATGTATGATATTCTAAAATAATAAATTTACTAATTAATTCATTTTGCTTTAATAATTTTCTTTGGCAAATTTTTGTCTTAAGTTCTAAAATCAAGAAAATTCTATTAATCATATTTTTATTTGCTATGGTCCACAAACAAATCTAAAATTAATGCTATCATTTTTCTTTAAAAAATTGGCTACGACTCCTAAAAAACTCTTGAATCTTGTTGATGAAAACATTCATTCTTGTTTTGCTAGGGGAAAAATGATTTCCTGAACACATTTTTTTTAACATCTTCATTTTAAAATTTTGCAGTTGTTATAATATAAAAACCTTAGAAATAATAAAATATTTTTAAAATCATTTTCCGAGTTTTTGTGTGTGTGAGATTTACATGCTTATAAATGTTTATGAACTTTTATTAGAAGACAATGGATTAAGGAGCACATAAATTTTGTTATTTAATCATTGTCTGAATGCAAGTTCAATTTCACTTTTTACATGGATATTTAAGCTATGTCAATTATAATTTTTGCTATAATTGTAGTTGAATATGGTTCGAATATTAAAATATAAATTGTACAAAATGAAAATCACTCATTTCCATTGAAAAGAATTTTTACATCTTATATCCAGGTCAGGGGAAAAAAATCGATATAATTATTTTACAAAGATATATATATATTGTCACGGAGTTCGAAAGAAGTACACAGTTCAATTAAACAAACAATTAGATTTATTCTAACGCTGGGAGCTCGATACAACACTGGACTGAGAACATGCCCAACTGGCGATGAACTCTGCTTTTATACACTTCGGAATATTCGAGAAATAACCAGTATGCACTCTAAAGAATGATCTGGATTCATCTAGAACCTAGAGAAACAATACATTAAAAACGGAAACAAAATTCCAGTCTTTGGATAAATCTGCCGGGGCCGGGATTCGAACCCGAGACCTGAGGAAGTTCAGTCCAACGCTCTGCCAACTCGGCTATCGGGACTTGTAGCAAATTATGCGTGTGGCATTGCTCCCCTCGAAAAAGAAGACAGCGCCCCGCTGTCATTTTGTTCAAGGGTCTTTATTCTGGAACGAGTGATGGGTCCTTTGTATGATTCTTTGGGAGGAATATCCTCGGTTTCGATTTGCTCGGCGGGATCATGGTACGGTTTCATACGCAGTACATGGACAACTTCTCTTAGTTTTCTTTTTTTCGTGAAGCAGGATCAAAATCTTGTACTTCGTAAGTCACGGCTGATAAACGGCGTAGCACCTGATACGGTCCGAAATACCTTCTTAAGAGTTTTTCGGAGAGACCGACTTCTCTCACTGGAGTATAAACCCATACGAGATCTCCGGGAGCGTAGGATACCATTTGGTGTTTGGAATCGTAACGTCGACGATCTTTGTCTTGAGCTCTCAGAGTGTGCACTCGGGCTAGCTGTCGTGATTCTTCGGCTCTGGCTGCTATCTTGGTGATGTTATTGTCATCAAAATCGTTAGGACAGAATGGTAGCATTGTATCTAGTGTCGTTTCCGCTTCACGACCATGAAGTAAATAGAACGGCGTAAAACCTGTGGTCTCTTGTTTAGCGGTATTATAAGCGAAGGTCACAAATGGTAGAATTTCATCCCAATTTTTCTGCTCTACATCCACATACATTGACAACATGTCGGCCAAGATCTTATTGAAGCGCTCCGTCAGTCCATTTGTTTGGGGATGATACGCCGTTGTGAAACGATGATCAATGTTACACAAGTCGACGAGAGAGGAAACAAGTCTGGATCGAAAGACGGTTCCACGATCTGTGATAATTACTCGAGGAGCTCCATGCCTGAGGACAATTTCTTCAAGTAAGAACTTCGCTATTTCGTCGACTTCGGCTGTCGGCAAGGCTTTTGTTATTGCATATCGTGTTGAGTAATCCGTGCAGACTATTATCCATTTGTTTCCATGAGCAGACTTTGGAAATCTCCCAAGGAGATCAATTCCAATGCGATGGAAAGGAGCTATAGCTGGAGGGATGGGAACTAAACGTCCAGGTGGTCGTTGAGGAACGGACTTTCTCCTTTGGCACTCCCGACAATGCATGACATACCGAACGACATTTCGGTACATTCCCGGCCAGTAAAATCTCTTGCGTATCCTGTCATAAGTTTTCGCGAAACCAAGGTGTCCTGCGGTGGGGGCGTCATGAAAGTGCCTTAGTATGTCTGCTCGTAGATGTTTAGGAATGACTGGCAACCACAACTTTCCATCTGGATCAAAATTCTTCCTGCAAAGGATACCGTCGATAAATCTGAATTCTTCTTTTTTGGATGAGTTGCTCAAAAGTTTTAATTTCGCAAGGTCTTGATCCTTTTTCTGTTCCATCGCAAGGTTCATACTCGTCGTGACTGCTAAAAATTTGTCTGATGTTTCCGTTTCCTCTTCCACTGGATTTCTCGAAAGAGCGTCGGCGTCACTATGCTTCTTACCGGTTTTATATTTTACGTCAAAATCATGCTCTTGAAGTCGGAGGGCCCATCTGGCAAGCCTTCCTGAAGGATCCTTTAAATTCATGAGCCAGCACAAGGAATGATGGTCAGTTACAACAGTAAAGTGTTTTCCGAATATGTACGGCCGAAATTTGTTGGTAGCCCATACGATGGCAAGACATTCCCTTTCTGTGGTGGAATAATTCTTTTCGGCTTTTGTCAGAGTTCTAGAAGCGTATGCTATAACTTTCTCGACATTATTCTGAATTTGTACTAGGACAGCTCCGATACCGTACCCGTTTGCATCAGTATGGATTTCTGTAGAAGCTCTTTCGTCGTACATCCCCAATACTGGATCCGAAGTAAGTGCTTTCTTAAGACTGTTAAATGCTTCCACCTCTTCAGGACCCCAATGAAACTCCACGCCACTTTTCAGCAACGACTGCAAAGGTTCGGCGAGATAACAGAAACCTTTAATAAATCTTCTAAAATATGAACAAAGGCCAAGAAAACTTCGTATGCCATGTATATTCTTTGGAGTGGGAAAATTTCTTACGGCTTTTATTTTGTCGGGATCGGGACGCACGCCATTACTAGATACAAGATGGCCCAGAATCTTTACTTCTTGGGCAGCAAAAAGACACTTCTTTGAATTTAATTTAAGACCAGCTTCCTGAAGACATTTTAGAACAAGTCTTAATCGTATAAGATGGTCTTCAAAAGTTTCTGAGAACACTATTATGTCATCTAGGTAACAAAGACACATAGTCCATTTAAAATGGCGTAGCAAATTGTCCATCATTCTCTCGAAGGTCGCAGGTGCATTACAGAGACCAAACGGCATGACTTTAAACTCGTATAAGCCTTCGGGGTAATAAATGCCGTCTTTTCACGATCCGCTTCGTCTATTTCTATTTGCCAATAACCAGATCGGAGATCCATGGAAGAAAAGAACATGGCACCTTTCAGACAGTCGAGCGTATCGTCAATACGAGGCAGAGGATAAACGTCTTTTTCGTGACGCTATTCAGCTTGCGATAATCGACGCAAAACGCCAACTACCGTCTTTTTCTTACGAGCACAATGGGTGATGACCAAGGACTTTCAGAGGGTTGGACGATACCTTCATCAAGCATTTTCTGAACCTCTTCATGAATGATGCGTCTTTCAGTCGGCGAGACTCTGTAGGCTCGTTGGTTGATTGAGCATGATCACCAGTAAAAATCCTGTGTTTCACATTCGTCTTCGCGGCTGTCGACTTGTCGGTCTTCGTGAAAAGCCCAGAAAATTTCCGGGTAGTTCGGATAGCTTGTTTCTCTGTTCGTCACTTAACTCGGGTGACATCATTAACGAACAATTCATCTGTGACGCCGAAGTTTCTTGCTGGTCATCCAAGCAACCCGATGTGTCGGAAATAACACATAGATGCCCTTCATTTAGTGGTTCAGCTTGGCCTATGCACATTCCTCTAGGGATGATTTGGTTTCGGAACTGCAGGTTGGTAACCCAGACATCACTTTTTCCGTTACGATATGTGGATACCATGGACGGTGTAGCAATATTTTTCTCGAAGAGCAAATGTTTGCTGCCGTCTAGAACTACATTTATGTCTCCTCGGGTTTGATATCCTGATACTGTTATTCTAGTTAAAGAATGCGGCTTAAGTGTATAGTCCCTGGTGGCATACAAATTCCAGGCGTCAGGCGCTGTGGAGTCTCGACAGATGTCTTCTAGAACAAGTTCATTTTGTCCACAGTCTATAACGGCTTGAGACGCCTCTAAAAGTCCCATCCTAGGATGACGTCATGGCTACAATGTGATAAAACAATAAATTCAAAAGGCAGTTCTCGATTGTTTATACGGACACGTAAAACACATTTCCCTATCGGCCGAACAAAATTTCCATCCGCAACTTTCAGCATAACGCTCTTGGCATCAACAAACAGAACTTTCTTTAAAAATCGGCGATACTTATCGGATATGACAGAAAACGATGCCCCAGAATCTACTAGAGCACGTATCGGCTTCTTATCTATTATTACGTCTAGTTGGTTACCAGTCATCTTGGCGGTCGACGGAGGATTTCCAGTACACGCGGCCTCACCTCCTTGGAAGGTCGCTCTCTTTAGTTTTCCTCGCTCCTACGGCCTGGCGACTGACTGGATCGGCGATATGGCGACGGGGATCTGTAACGACGTATTGGGGATCGGTCTCTCGTGGGACTTGGCGTAAAACGGCGAGAAGAGTTTGGTCGGCGTATTTCTTCTTCAGTGCCAACGTCGTCGAAGTTCCGTCGGCGGTTTCGAGAGTTGTCAAAGACAGCCTTTCTCTCTCGGCAGTAGCGCATTACATGTCCAGGACGTCCGCAGTGGAAACAAACAGGTCTGTTGTCAGCCGTTCTCCACACATCTGTTTTCTTGGTTCAGGTGGGAATTTCTGAACAGGAGCTCTGTATTTCCTGGTTACAGCGGCGTATGTTGGTCGTGGTCTAGTTTCTGTAGGTTTTGTTGCCCCTGGGGCCAAAACCCGTTCATCTTCGTCTTGAACGATCTCTTCTAAGGAGTGGGGAGCGGAGTCCAAAGATTCTTGCGTCTGATTATCTAGTCGATGGACTTCTTCTCGTACGATTGTGCGAATAAGAGAGACCAAATCAGTCTCATCCGTCAGGGATGCAACCGGTACGACGTTTGGAAGCCTTTCAAATCGCGGGCGACCAACTCTCTTCTGCTTCATATCTTCGATATAGTTGCACCATTTGATAAAGCTTGCTGTGTCGCTGATTTCTCTCGTCAACAGGGCCTGATAAATATCCTCAGCAACACCTTTCATTAGGTGTGACACTTTTTCGTCTTCTTTCATCAGAGGATTTACATCTTGGCAAAGTCCTAATACACTTTGTATGTAGGACTGTGTACTCTCGCCTGAACGCTGGGCTCGGCATTTTAGTTGTTCTTCTGCCCTTCTGGTATATTTTTGACGGTCACCGAAAAGTCCACTTAGTCCATTTTTAAACGCTTCCCAGGAATCTAAGGCGTCTTCGTTGTTGACATACCACTGTCTCGCAGTTCCGTCAAGAAAGAAATAAACGTTAGCCAGGCACATCATGTCATCCCACTTGTTAAAGTTGGCTACTCGATCGTACTCTTTAAGCCATTTGAGAGGGTCTTCCCCAGGCGCTCCTCGGAAGGTCGATGGGCTCCTCCATTGCTGTAACGAAGGTGTTACTACAGCGGGCTTGGCTTCTTGCTCGGTCGGCATTTTTGTCCTCTTCCTACTATTTTCTTTTAACAGTCCGAATTCGGGGATAATCCTCTTAACCGGAGGCTCCTGCGAAGGTTGTCACTATTATCCACGTTTGACGTAATTGTACCCCGCGCTTCCACCAAACTTGTCACGGAGTTCGAAAGAAGTACACAGTTCAATTAAACAAACAATTAGATTTATTCTAACGCTGGGAGCTCGATACAACACTGGACTGAGAACATGCCCAACTGGCGATGAACTCTGCTTTTATACACTTCGGAATATTCGAGAAATAACCAGTATGCACTCTAAAGAATGATCTGGATTCATCTAGAACCTAGAGAAACAATACATTAAAAACGGAAACAAAATTCCAGTCTTTGGATAAATCTGCCGGGGCCGGGATTCGAACCCGAGACCTGAGGAAGTTCAGTCCAACGCTCTGCCAACTCGGCTATCGGGACTTGTAGCAAATTATGCGTGTGGCAATATATATATATAAGTGTAAGAAAAAAAAAAGAATAAAATTATGTAGGATTTGAAAAAGACATTAGCAAATTCTAGAGTTTTTTGTTGTTGTTGTTGTTTTGAATTGTGTTAATTATAGTGTTATAAAAAGTACTAGATGAAATGTTAATTTAAGATAAATATGTTTATATCCTTAATGAACTCTTGATTGATCAATTTCCTGTTCAGAAAGTGGTGCAGATAAGATATCAATTTACAGTCATCCTTTTCCAGGAACCCTAGGAGTCGTGATGTTGAAAATTCAAGATTTATTATACGTGGATAATTCGAGATTTATTTTCAACACATTTATTATCTGGAGTGAGTAAATATTAACGTCACACTAATCAGCTACTCGAGGGCTTTTAGAGAATGATCTAGTAATTTTGAGCATGGTCAAGTGACAAGAACGATACCTGATCTGGCACCCTCTTTCCTAACTTCCACACCACACGAACAGGAGAACGTTTGAGCATCAATAGGTTTTTCGTGCATCGCCCTCCTACATTGCGGGTCTTCTGCGGTACTGGGCTTGAACTCATGACACGCTGGCCACGAGTTCATTACGTAGCCTACTAGGTTACCGCGGCCATTTTTATTATCTGGAGCAGAAATGAATTTTATTATACTATTCACAAACTCATACAATATCAACAAATTTTTGTAAATCGCTATTTTTTCGAAAATCTGTAAATAAAAAAAGAGAGAAAATGTGTAAAATACTGCACTGTAAAAATATATTCCCTTCCAAATTGTAACAATCTCCTTGTAACTATTATTTTAAAAAAAAAATAATAATATGAAATAATCTATGTTGTAAAAAATAAATCATCTCTGAATAAATATAAAGGAAGAAGATTCAGAAAATCATTCGATTATTTCGAAAAATCTCAGTGGTTATCTACTTTAGAAATTAAGGTAATGATAGAGATAAAAGAAATAGAGTAAGATATGAGATTTCTCGATTAGATTCTGTCTCAATGTTGACTAGATATTCTACATTGATTATACTAAAAAATGTGTATTTTTTCATAATTATTTTCTTTTGTACTGGCAAAAAGGTAAAACTATGTTTAATTTGATACTTGTGTCTCGTATTTGTAAAAATAAGTTAATTTAACTTCGATTTTAAATAATAATTCTTTGCTTTGAAAAAAAACTTTAAAATCTAACTTTTTTGACATATACACAAAGTTTTTTTTATCTGATTTTGCGATAAAAAAAATTAAAAATGTGAATTTCAGAAATTGTTTAACCTACCCCTTATATTACACTGGTAATACTTTCAGAAAACATCAGCATTAAATAAAAGCCGACTGTCAGGAATACGATGTATTACTTTGCGGAGTCATTTTCTGAGGGGAATTGTATCGCTCACTCACACACACATGGTTACTACAAACCGGTTCCTTTCAAAGATATGCCTTGGCAATCGACCTTCGGCTCGAAAAGAAGATTTGGCGGTGGAAAATCCCAGTCCACGTTACTGAAGTTTTCCCAATGTTTCAGTCTAAATTTGATAATAAGGTTTGGCACAAGTGGAAAAAAAATTGTGTGATTTATTTCAAAAATGCTGAAGTTTTTAAATGTTTATTTGAAATTTCAAGAGCATTTTCAAAACACGTAAAAAGTTATGTGAAATCCGATATTTTAAATCACGGGGTCTAGAAGAATAAACTGTTCACTATTTCAGGAAGTAGACTAGATTAATCATGACGATCAGAATGAGTTACAGAGCAATTTGAATGTTTTGTCCCTGAAAAAGAATCAAAACTTATTCATTTTAGAAAAGTTGGCAAAAGGAGCAAAATATCATTATTTTTGAATAAGATAAAAGTATATTGTGAAATAAATAATATATCCTATTCTATATTTATTAGAGTTTTATTTTTTCTATTTTGGTACGGAAGAAAGAAAAACAGTTTTAAAAAGAACAGAAATGTCGGAAATTTTACCCCCTGACATTTTTGAGTCTCTGAAGTTCACATTGCAAAGGCATTACACTCATTCATATTAACATTTTTAATTAATATATTTTTAACTCATATTATAGTTTTCCCATCTTATGGTACATTCAGTGCGATTCAGCCTTTAGCTGTTCATGTAAAAATAGCATCACATCGATACGTGCATACATTTGTTTACTTTCAAATTTTTACTAAGTAGACAGATAAATATGTATTAATATTATAATAAAATATTACATAGATAAATAGATAGCATCTGTAAGTGGAATATTCCATTCATGGAAAATTAAAATGATTGCTGAAACCTTTTTCCCCCCACCTATGTAGACCCCTTGCAGACCATCATTAGACCAATGGGGTTCGATATAGATCACTTTCGGGAAAGACTGATATAGAACAAAACATTTTTCTTTTTTAGTATTAATATTTATTCTCTTAAGGGTACAATGTGGTTACAAGGGAAAAAAATATTCTTTATCAGTACTCACCTATGCGGAAATAATGTTCTACGGTATGGATATTTGGAGAAAATCATTTCTTAATTTAATATTACCACAAAAAAGGTTTGTAGAATGCTTGATTTTTTTTGCCAGTTTTCTATAAACTTAATTCTTGAGTACTATAACACAATATACAACCTGATAAAATTCTTCTACAAGAAGCTATTCATATTTTGTCATGATATTCCTTCAGTTTTCTATGTATTGCTCATGTTAACATGATTTTCATGCTAAGTATTACGTGAACATATTTTTATTACCTAATATTTAATATATATTTTAGATTTTGATTGCTTTAACTAATCAGTTGGTTATTTAAAAGCCTAGAAATTTCTTCAGATATCAGAAGAAAATTTCTTAGCTGACTGTTTTAAGCTGTGACAACAAGCTGAAAATTTTTGTTTATAAATAATAATCTATATTAATAAAGAAAACTTTAAGCGTGTGTGTTTCACCTCTACAGCCCAAACTAAGCTACCCAGAAGTATGAAACTTAGCACTTAATTATTCTAGGTCCTGATGATGTACACTACGAACAGTTTTTTTCGAAATTTGCTTTACATTTTTTTAAATTAAATTTTTAAAGGATTTTTCCATTTTTTTCGCAACAACTGGATTTTGAGTTTCTTTGTTTGGCAACACAGTGCATTGCTTTAGAATGTTTTGTGCTCGAGAAATTCAATTGCAGGATTTGCGTAGCGTTAAATAAAGAGCACTTTTTGGGAGTTCTTCACACCTCGGGCATTCCGCTTCCGCACGGTCAAAGGAAATAAGGTTGCTTGTCATTGGTAGATGTGCAATGACGTCATTATTCTGGGTTGCCTGGTTTGGCGTTTTAGGAGTTTTCTATGCCTTTGTGGTTCACTGAAACATAAAAGTTTTGTCCCCATTTGGTAGATTGTTTTTCAGGTAGTTTTTTCTTCCATGTCTTGAATATAATAGATAATATCCCTTGCGTATGAAATTTTCACTGTAAAAATTACAGTCGGCGCTTTTTTTTCATTCACGTAAATCAAAATATTTTTAATGGATTCAATTTTGTAGAAGAAATATATATTTGAGCTTAATAAATGAGGAACTCAATTACAAATAAAAAAAATTGTGATATAAGTTTTTATTAATCCATTTACTGTGATTAATAATACTTTGAAAATGAATTACATGTTTCGAGTTTTATCCTTATGTAAGAAAAAAGAAGTCACTTATAAATAAAGAAAATTTATGTTTTTTTTATAACATATATTTATTGGTAATATTAATTTACATTTTAAAGCTAAATGCATTCATTCTTATATCAGAATGAATTTGTACAGGCAAGTGATATTTTAAATTATTAGCTTAATTTCATTTTTGTAATTAGTGATTTGTTTTTTGTGTATGGGTGAAAGATTCATTTATTCACATTTATAAAAAAAATTCGTCTAATACTCTGTTTCCTTTTAAATTTTAGAATTAAATTTACTGCAAAAGTTTTATGTATTATAAACTTAACTATATAAATAAACTCATACTTACATTTTTATTTTCTATCTTTAGTAAAATACTATAAATAAAGAGATTCGTGGCTATTGTATAAGAAACACCTCACTGTTCTAACTTCCACATCACATCCATATTATTCGTTCAAGTTATCATCGACACATTTATTCACATAATTCTCAATTTTTGCAATTATTTTAGAGGTTTCCTCTTCTAACATGCTCACACATATAAATCTTCATTCAGGGTTTAAATCAAAAGTCCTGAAATAGAGTACCACTTGAATCCCTTCATTAATGGTTTGTTATAGAGAATAGTTTGTTTTTATAACAGGCAAGTATGATGAAGAAATGGTCATTATTGGAATTTGAATTCATCTTAAGAAGTATTTACTGATCTGCAGTAGCGCACACAGGAATTTTTCAAGGGGGTCTGGGGTCGAAAGTTCACCATTCTTGTATCATGCTCCTTTTTATTTTGTCGATTTTCGGGAACAAAACACAGTAAAAAACTAATTTTTGAATAAATAATTAGCATTTGTTAATAAAATTAATCATTAATAACAAGTAATTAATTAATTAAATTTTACGTACTATATACTTATAATTATAATCAATCGGAAAAAATATCAAGGCTTTGGGGGGGGTCCGACCCCCCTTGTGTGCGCCACTGCTGATCGGTGTTGTGTCACTCGAAGCACATCTTGTCCTTTCCTAAAGTATGTTTCCTCCTGTAAAGCTACTGCTCGAAAATTAATACGAAAATATGACATAAAATTATACGTTTTCGAGCAAAAATAAAAATTAGCCATTAAATTATAATTTCCAAAAACTTATTTAGATTTTGCATACGGCAGATACCTGTGGAGGCCTTTCACACGTTTTGAGTGTAAATTATTGGGAGAGGGGATTGATCTTACATTGATTTTCAAGTGTAATGGTTTTTATTGCTATGTTAATAAAGAATATTCGATTATTGTGAATTTTTCGATTTATTTTTGGACTGGGGCTAATTTTTTTTTCTGAGCTCCACATTTGGAAACTATTGTATTACCATACGTCCTAAAAGGGAAGATTGTGTTTAGAATTAGAATGACGCGTGCATTATATTTCTTAAAATATTTTTGAAGTTTATTTATTTTTATCACACAGAGATCAGAGCATCAGAATTTCAGCAATGTTATACTAACTGATACATCAAAAGAATTATAATTTATTGTAACTTAAGAATAAGAAGCTAACAAGTTTTACTTCTATCCATAAAACTAATAAAATAACTTTTTTATATGAAAGATGAAAAAGTAAGAAATAAATGTGTTGTAATTAGTCATAAAAGAACAATTAAATACGAATAAGAATAGTTTTTTCCTTATATAAATAAGTTTACCAAGATACGTGAATGATTTGCTCCTTGCTGACTTAAAGATATGTGTAGTCATAATTTTGTCTTATGTCAACTAATTGTTTGCGTTTTGCTAATCAAGAATTTTTCTAAAAATTCAAAGGATTTGATATTTTATGCTAACGAAAGCAGTATATTACAGTTGGAACAAATATAAATTTTACATTTATTCATTTGTGTATTTAAAGGATTTATTTTTTAGAACATGCAAATAATTCGATAGTTTATTAATGTCTCATTCAGAGGAAACATGAGGGATATCGCAATGAGACGGACCTCATTATTTGAATAACAATCAAGTAACTAGGATGATATCCGACCTGGAACCCAGTCTATTATGTTATGATGGCAATGAAAGTACTTTAAGCCCTTAGAAAGTTAACGTGTATTAGAGCCCTGCTAGATGATGGAATCCTCAATTGTGATCACTCGGCTACCACAGCTGTAAAAACATGTGGAATCTACAATGTGATACTGTTTAACAAGTGACATTTATTTATGGTTTTGAGATATAGTATTAAGTTAACGCCACATTCCTGCCATTTATCACATTTAACTGTCATTGTTAATCGATTGTCATAATTTTCAGCATACATAGGAACAATTAGATCAAAGATGAACATTATCATATAATTTTAATCCTTGAAAAATGCTTGGTGTAAAAAGCTAAACTTAATCTTAAGATTCAATAATTATTATGAAATCTAATGCATCAAAACAGAATGAATTATCGAGGCAATAAAAAAATGACATTTATCAATGTTTTTATTCTTTTAAGAAAGAAAGTATACAAAAATTATTAACAGAGTGTTATATAAATAACTAATTAATTCTCAGAGAAGCAATTATAGATTGATTAACCACAATATAGCTTAGTTGAATATTTACATGCCTATTGGTACACAGATGTTCAATAGTTATAAGATTTTTTTAAACTCACATACAGTTAATGTAATTTTGTTATTTGTTAAAGAATTATGCATGTGTCTTAAAGCAAATATTTTCCATTATAAAAAGATAGAGAGCTTCAGAGTACTATATGATTATAAAATAGCCCATTATCGATTTGAGATTTTACATTATGACATAGAGACAGGCAGAAATTTTGCTTTTTCTTTCATTTTTTAAATTCGTTGTATGTATCTAAATGTTCAAATAATTATATTATTATTTTTTTCAAAATGAATTAATTTAAGAGTTAACACAATAATTTGAGTTTGTATGTACTAAATTACTGGAAATAAATGGAGCTACCCGACCTTTTGATGCTACAAAACTAGAAATAATATTTCCATCGTTCAGTTCTATGCGTAAATAAGCAACAGTTCTATATGCTCTTTTGGAAGCATCTGAAAAGCAATGCAACTGAATGGTGGTTGCATTTGAAGGCAAAAAGTTTTGAAAGTAATAACGAGGAATTTTTATTTCACTTAAATAATGAATCTCATTACACCATTTATTCCATGAAACTTCTAATTGTTTGGGCATTTTGTCATCGCAATCCAATCCTAAACACCAAATTTCCTGAATTAAACATTTTATTCGGATCGTATAAGGACCTATGAAACCTACTGGGTCAGATAATCGACCTGCGGCTTGTAACAAATATGTTTTTGTATTAATTCTTTTAGAAATAAATGTTCCTAAATCGCTGGAATCAAAATAGAATGTATCAGATTTTTCATTCCAACCAACTCCTAAGACTTCTGAAGCTATCAACGTGTTCAATGACTTTTTATGTTCATCTACTTCAAAATTTAAATTTTTTAACCTTATGACAATCCCCCATGTCGTGTATTCATTGTGTTGAAATGAAGAAGCCTTTTCATTACTGGAACAAATACTATTTAATGTTCTTACGTTCCACAACACAAGGGGTCACTTAAATAAAACAACAAAACAACACACATCCATTATCGTTACAGAAAATGGCTTAAGGACTAAAGGAGGGAAACAGGCTTTCCCTGACTCCAAGTGTACACCTCTTTCCCCGGTAGCGATCCAGGGCCGAAGAGCGAGAGGAACGAGTTCCCGCTTCCCTAAAGAACAGGTGGTGCCCCTCTGGCTGCCACTAAACATCAAGGGAAGGCAGGGTTTAAATGTAGTTGTTACATTCTCCCCTACACCGCCGAAGACCGTCTCGGCGAGGGGGTGTACTAGCAGACATTATGGCATTCTTTCCGGCAGTCCCTCTAGGAACCAATGGCTGTTTGCGTGGCCTTCCTCTTTTTCTTGAGAGGTACTACAGGAGACTGGGTCTCTGTGCCATTCAGAAAGGGTGTTAAAGCTGATGTATGGTAGACACCTAAAGGTTCGTCAGGTTTGTCACAACTGGCTACTACAAAGGTAGTGGGAGATCTCTGGGATAGCACAATGTATGGCCCGTCTCTCCTAGGCATAAGTTTTGCACTCCTGTTCTGACTCGCTTTACTTAATGGGTGAAGTTTTACCCATACCAGATCATTAACTTTATAGTTAGGACTTGGTCTGCGTGATTTATCTGCATATGTTTTTGACGATCTTGACTCATCTCAATGTTTTCTTTAATTTGTGACATGTATCCTTCAAAACGTTTTAAATAGGGTGTAAATTCAGGCACAAAATTATCGTTATGGATGACGGACCGTAGATCAGTATTTACTTGGTCCAAAGTTCGTAGTTCTCTGGCGAAGGTTAGGTATGCTGCCGTGTAATCTGTTGACTCGCATTTTGAAGTATTCAGTGCAAACCTAATAGCTGGTAGCTTTTCAATCCATAATGTATGGTTGTTACCTAACATCATTGCCAAACGAGGTTTCAAATCCCTATTTTTCCTTTCGACTGGATTTGCCTGTGGCTGATATACGGGAATGAGACTTTGATTGATATCCAAGACAAAACATAACTGTTGCATCACCGCACTCACGAATTGAGTCCCATTGTCACTTATTAATCTACGGGGCACTCCGTATCTTAGGAAGACTTCATTTAGAAGTGTCATGGCACATTATTTAGCAGTAGCTTGCTTTAATGGGAATAACTCTACCCATTTTGTTGTGTAATCCTCCACTATGAAAATCCACTTCATACCTTCGGTCGTTTCTGATAAGGGACCAAAAAGATCAATAGCTATGCTCTCAAACCCTAGTCATACGGAAAATATCAAGCCGTTTGTTTTCTAAATCAATTCCTGGATTTTCATCCCAGAAAAATCTTGTAAAATCCCTTTCACTTTCGTCTATCTCAATCATCAAAAATGCCATTTTTATGCCAGCTACAAATGCAATTGGATTCACTCTAAATTTGATTAATAGAAAAATAGGTTAGGTATAAAATTTAGCCCTGTGTGTAAACAATCGTTCAAAGATAGTTGTACTTTCACATGTGATGACGCGTCAAATACGATTCGCAATTTGCTTGTAGTTTTATCAGTACGTATTACTGCTCTATGTGGTAGATAAAAATATTATGCTTTAGATTTTCTTCTTCAAATGGAACGCGTTCTATGATTTTCTCAGAAAGATAATTATTTACAACTAATTTGTAATCCTCAAATAAGGAACTGTCATTTTTAAAACGTGATCTTAACTTTAGAAATCTTTTCCTAGCAATTTCTTCATTATTTTCTAACAATGTTTTAATGTTAGGTTTCCAAAGGAATTTAACTTTATACCGCTTATTTTGGTATGAAAAATTCCCGCTTCAAATTCAGACATTATATCATTATCAATATTTTCCTCATCAGACACCTCTGCTTCTATTCCTAAATTATCTAAATCCCAAAATTCACTAAGCTGTTTAGAAATATTGGATTCATTAACTATAACATTCATTGTTAAAATGTCCTCAGAATCTGTACTCTGCCCTTGTAAAAACCACCCGAATAATGTTTCTACTGTCACAAGATTTTTGTTTAGACGCGTAATTCTACCTGTAACTACTTGATAATAATAGTCCGCACCAATAAGAATTTATATTTCTTTATCGTTAAATTCATAAGGATCGGCTAATTGTACATTTTTGTAATTTCTAAATTTTTTATCAATTATTCTATCAGGAGTCGGTAAATTCGTGATAGAAATATGTTCTGTCTCTATCGCTTCTATTTCAATGCACAAATTTGGATCATCCCTGTTTTTCAATTTTATTTTAACTATATTTAAAGTTTTTGTTTCAGTTTCTTTAGCACCAAATGTACAAATGGAAAGGTTTTATTTTCTAAGAATTGGAAAGTTAAATTTCTCAGAAGTACTCTTTAAAACGAAACTTCTCAGTGAACCATTATCTAAAAATAATCTAACAACTTCTTGTTCATTTTTGACAGCTATTAATGCGGTGCATGTTTGTAATAATACACTATTTACTTCTGTTTTAATTACTGTTGAAACTATATTATCAGTGTCCCTTTTCGGAGACAAATCGTCATCATGTCGATTTCGAAAACATATTAAGAAATGGTGAGACCCATTACAAATAGGACACGACTCCCTTTTTACACATTCCATTGCTCTATGACCGGGCGACAAACACAAATAACAACACCCTTTTTTTCTTAAAATTTCTCGCTTTTCGTTAGCACTAAAAGAACGGCAAGCGTCAAGTTCATGACCTTTGTTGCAGTATAAACATTTTCGGCTTCTAAGTTCTACTTTCTTCAAAAGGGTGGAAAATGAATGTGGTCGGAAATGTACTCTATTCGGGGGTGGATTCATGCGTTGTCCGGGGAAATAGGAGCCTTTATTTTTGTTCTGTCTTGCGGTGGAGGGGAATAATGACATAGTTCATGATTGTTTATTTGAGAAGCTCATTCCCTACTACGGATTTCCAAGTGCAGGAACTGCAAAAGAGCGCTCAGGTCAAACCCTTCATCCTTTTGAGAACGATTGAATTCCAAAACGAGTTCCGAGGGTATCTGCTTCAACAGGATGAATGCTATAAGTTTGAGTAGGATTCTCCTTTAACTCTTAAACTTTCAAGACTCCTTATTTGCGTTTCTGCTCTATCGTACAAATTTCTTAAGCCCACAATATCAGTAGGGTTTCTAACAGGTGTTAAATTTAAAAAATTGCTCAAATGAGCGTTAATTAACATGTTTTTATTTCCAAATCTATCTTTTAATAAATCAAGAGCTCTATCATAATTATCATCAGAAATTGGAAATCCATTAATGCAAGGAAGAATTTTACCACACAAATATGATTTTAAATAATTAAATTTATCAACTTTGCTTAGTCTATTGTTATTATGAATAGAACTTTCAAATAAATTATAAAAATCTAACCATTCAGAAAAATTTCCAGAATACTTATTTATATGCAATTTAGGTAAATTTATGTTCATACATTCAAAACTATTGGAATCAATAACTTGAATATTTCGAGAAACTGTATCAACCTGGAGAGAGTCAGAATTTATTCTCCTAATTTTAGAAGAAAGTTTCGGTTTCCAAAATATAATCTTTCTTTAATTTCTTCCGAAGCTTCCATATCTTCAGTAATAGTGTCAACAGACAAATGATCTTCAATTAGTGTATTTAATAAACTTAAGTTACTTTCTTTATCATTTAATTGCTCTATATAAGCTTCAAATTGATCAACAGGTTGATCTTTCCTTCAATTTTTGTTTATCAATTTTGTCAACGAAGAACGTACCACAGTACGCTTCTTTTTAAATTTTGAGAGATCTTCTGACATTTTAATCTTCTCTCTATTCAGGTATAATTCAGTTTCAATAAAAATTCAGCCTACCTGAATTCACTGTCGACGATGATATTTCTACTTTTTGGTCGATGCACCAGTTGCAATTTGATAAAAATTATCTGTGTCATCACCCTTTTTGCGATATTCAATGCTTCACCATATTCTCACTCACTTTGCGTGATTAAATTTTTATACGTCATTATGAACTAGGATTGGCACAATTTACTGTATTTAACATTAAATGAAAATCAATTGATTTACACTAGAGGACTGTGAATATTATCTTTGACTCAAAAGTAATTTTCCCCCACTTCAGTATTTATCAAAAAGAAGACGGAAGAATAACAAATAGAAGTAATACTATTATATGGTTTAATAAATAAACTATTTTCATAGTATATGCATGTTTTGAAGATTTAAGAAGCAGAAAAAATAAGATTATCATCCTTATCCCCCACACAGTAATCAGTAGGAATCGCGCTTTTATGACTGTTTAAAAAGTTTGGGAGGAGGAGGATTGGAACTCGATAATTAAATTAAACAGGAATTTAAGTATGATGTCCATTATATAGGTAAAAATGTCTTAAGATTTTAGGGGCATTCTTAGAAATAAAATTTTAGTTTTATAATTAGATACACATTTCTATGGATAAACTCGAATTAAATTATTTAAAATTAGCAAGGATATAAAATTATGGCCAGAAAATTTTGTAAAAAAAATGCTGATCACTTTTTCTTAGCAGTAACATGTAATTGAAATCCACTTTTTCATTATTTTATTTGGCATAAATTTAATGGAGTTTATACATTATATGTGTAGATATATGATTACACTATGGAAGGATATATACTAATTTCCGTTTGAAAATGAGTTTAATTTATAAGCTGATCTAGCTTTCAATTATGAGAAAAAAATTGTTTCTAGTTAATTTTGGAAGTATGCTCTTTTATTTTTACAGAGAGAGAGTTTGATATAAAGTGATAAAATATTAAGCTTTTAAAAATTTTCTGTTTATATTAAACAAAAATATAAATCAGAGAAACTCGATTCATTGTCAGAGTGAAAACCATAGCTTCCGGTCAATCCATCATTCGACTTGTATCATTATGAATATGTATACATATTGAATTGTTATTCATAAAACAAGTATTTATATACGATTACGAAACGATTAAAATGTAATTTGATGACCCTCAGAATGAACGAAACAAATAACCGATTTAATAAAAATCTATGAATGAATATTCAGTGCACAAGATATCTAAAATTATGAATAAACATTCTACTTTGTAGAATAGTAAACTAAATACGCGAAAATAAGCATTTCAAGTCACTTTAGTAAACGCTTTTTATTCTGTATCAAAAACTTACCCTTTCGATTTATAGTCATAACATTTTTGAAAGATCCGACTAAATTACTTATTGGTTATATTTAAAATACTTATTCGTAACATATATAAAATGTACAATAGAGGAGCTGCTTCTTTTTTGATTTCCGTGTCATGAGTAATCGTATTATTTAAATTAATCCAGTATCGTTTCGTTAAAAACCCGGAGCTTCAAAAAACAATCATAAACAATAATGTAAGCGCTTTCTGCTAGTAATCGTATAACTTACCATTGCAATTACATAATTTAACTTTTTTTCTTCAAAAAATAATAAACAAAAAAATTTTTAGTGAAGAACAGGCAAATACATTGTATATATATATATAAATTTCTCCTCAAATAAATTTGAAAATTAAAAAACTTTAAAAAATCTCATATTTAAATTTTTTTTAAATAGTCGGTGGGCCGTAACTTACGTACTGGTGGGCCACATGCGGGCCGCGTGTTGGACATCCCTGCCTTAGTCCTTTTGAGAACAGTTGAATTCTAAAATGAGTTCTGAGGGTATATATATATATATATATATATATAGTTCTGAGGTTTCAATAGGATTGGTGTTAATATAAGTTTGAATATGATTCTCCATTAACTCCTAAACTTTCAAGACTCCTTATTTGCGTTTCTGCTCTCTCTCTCTCTCTCTCTCTCTCTCTATCGTACAAATTTCTCAAAGCCACAATATCAGTAGAATTCCTAACATGTGTTAAATTTAATAAATTGCTCAAGTGAGCGTTAATTAACATGTTTTTATTTCCAAATCTGTCTTTTAATAGAACACAGCTCTATCATAATTATCATCAGAAATTGGAAATCCATTAATGCAAGGAAGCACATTACCACACAAATATGATTTTAAATAATTAAATTTATCAACTTTGCTTAGTCTATTGTTATTATGAATAGAGCTTTCAAATAAATTATAACAAAAAATTAACCATTCAGAATAATTTCCAAATTACTTATTTATATGCAATTTAAGTAAATTTATGTTCATACATTCAAAACCATTGGAATCAATAACTTGGATATTTTGAGAAACTGTAACAACCTGTATGTGTGTGGGATAGAGTCACAATTTATTCTCTTAATTTTAGAAGAAAGCCTCGATTTCCAAAATATAATCTTCTCTTTAATTTCTTCCGAAGCTTCCATATTTTCAGTAATATTGTCAGCAGACAAATAATCTTCAATTAATGTATTAAATAAATTTAAGTTACTTTCTTTATCATTTAATTGATCTAAAAAAGTTTCAAATTGATCAACAGGTTCATTTTACTTGTTGATCGTGCTTTCAATTTTGTTTAGCCATTTCGTCGACGTAGAACGTACCGCAGTACGCTTCTTTTTCAATTTTGAGAGATCTGACATTTTAATCTTCTACTCAGGTATAATTTAGTTTCAATAAAAATTCGGATTAAGTGAATTCACTGTCGACGATGATATTTCCGATTTCAGGCCGAGGCTACCAAGACCTACATTAATAAAATTTGATATGTATGTTGTTAAATTGAGCAAGTTTGGTGAATGGGTCTTTCAGAAATCGACTCTCAAAGGTGGTTATCAGAGTTTATTGATAAAAAAGCTCCGTTTTTAAAGTATTAGATTAAGACTTGAAATTTGGCAAGCATGTTATTTCATTGAGTAGAGGATTCAAAAATATAATTCTACTTCAATTTTAGAAATTATTGTTTAGAAGTTTTGTCCTTTTTAAACAAAGAATTCAAGAATATTTTTCAATACCATCAAATTCCTAAAAAAATGTTATTGTTGCTTTAATTTCTTTGCCTTTCTTTATGAACTAATCTTACGAATTATCATATCAAGGGCCAGACATATACACACAATGAATAAATATGTCTTTCTTCTCCTATTTTCTCTGCTTCATCCAATTTTTTCCTTCTTTCTTCTAGATTTAGCTTCACTTTTATATAATATAATGAACTTTCTTGTTAAAATTCAATCAAAACTGAATTTCAAATAGTTTCAGTCGCAGGCTAACATGTGATCTGTTATGTATTTAAAAATCTCCTATTCAAATGTCCACTCAAATTTTAAGTTTATTTTTTAGAAGTTCTTACCTTACTTTTAAAATGTATTATTGTAAATTTTAATTTCAAAAAATTAATTTACTTTAAAAATTTATTATTCATTGGATAACAAGAAATAGGGTTATGTGCTCGCTTGATAAGTGTCTTTTGTTATTTTTTTTCTCCCGACTGTTAAGATTTATGAAAATTTTCCTACAGATATCTAATATGCATTTGACTGTACTTTGAATAATATATTTTTTAATGTTTAAATTTATTTTTGCTTTATTTTTTATTTTTTTTAAAAAAAATTTTGTTGTTGAAGTATATTTTCTTGTAATAGTAGTAGATATTTTTAAAAATATTTCCTGTGTTAGTCATTTGTGTTCCTAAAGTCTTTAATCAAAGTAAATATAATATTTAACAATTAATTCATCGTCAGCCGTGTTTACTTGGAGCAGAACTTTAATTTATTTTTTTATATTATTATTTTTTGATATATTTTACTTTATCAGCAGAAATTTTTTAGAAAATAGGGAAGTGAATAAGATATGAGTGGTCTCAAGGGGGAAGAAGGGGGGATTTTCCGTATTTTTTCTTCAGATTGGGGGGGTGTTACTGTAGATCTTGATAAGAATGCAATTGGCTGTTTTTCTCTTAGCAAATCTGTTAATATCTTTGGTCCCATCCTTATTTGCCATGTCTTTCCATAATTTCAGACGTCATTTCTAGGATTACTATATATAGTTGAAAAGCTTCACGGGGAATATATACTAAATTTTTTTCTGAAATTTTATTTTCAATTTTAATATTGTTAAACATTGCTTGTTTCGGTGTTTTCAGAGGTGTTTTTTAAAGCATTTTCTCACTTTTAATAAAGTAAATTTTTTTTTCTTTTGAAATAAGGAAAAAAAATGTTTCTAAATTCTGTTATTTGTAACATGTGCTCAAATCGTTTTCAGACCACGTCAGATTTAAGAAATCATTTAACGGCTGTTCATCGTGTTAACGATCCTAAAGGTTTTATTTGCGTATACTGCGAAAAATCCTTTACAAAGAAGTTTAATATGCAACGACATAAGAAACTGATATATAAAGTTGAAGTACAGGCAATAAGTAAGTGACTATAATCCAAAACTTTCTTTTGATAAAGTATACATGGAGGCATACAATAGACAAGAATTAATTATTTTTCTTTTTCTTTAATTTTGTTCAAATATATGTTATCAGTTCATTTCACATTCAAGATTTGCTAGTTTTTTTTTATTGAGAAATTTATTTTTAAGTAAACATTATTTTCTTTTATGCTTTTTATGTTGTTGAAGGTTGTAAAATCCTTTATATATATTTATGTTTGATATTTTTAGTGATGTAAAAACTTCCACCTTATTTAAATGCTGTTTTCTGAGTTGGTTTTGGAAAAAATTTTCCACAAAGTAAATTAAAAACTGTGTTAAATTTGATTTTACAATTAATTAGCCAAATATTTAATTCAACTAATACTTTATTAGGATTATGTTTGCATTTTGACGAAAAGGTGGTTTTATTGTTAACATTTTAGACTTACTAGATTAGAACAGATATAAGAGTTAGAACATTGATAAACTAGATTCATTCAAGCTGAACCACCAATGTAACGTTAGATTTTATAGATGGAATTATGTTTTTTTTTCTCATTGAGAATGTCTTTTATTTTACAGTTGATTTGACCGAAATGGAGTCCGAATGCAGAATAGAGGGGAACAGCAATGACCCAATTGAAGCCAGTGAGAGTGTCTGTATTACTATAACTTTAAAAGTATTTCATTTGAATTCCTCTTTCAGTAAAACGCCCTTAAATTGTGTCAGTGTTCACATGAAAACGATTGAAATAGAAAAGATGGAATTATGTTTTTTTTTTTTCATTGAGAATGTCTTTTATTTTACAGTTGATTTGATAGAAGTGGAATCCGAATGCAGAATAGAGGGGAACAGCAATGACTCAATTGAAGCCAGTGAGTATCTGTATTACTATAACTTTAAAAGTATTTCATTTGAATTCCTCTTTCAGTAAAACGCCCTTAAATTGTGTCAGTGTTCACATGAAAACGATTGAAATAGAAAAGATGGAATTATGTTTTTTTTTCTCATTGAGAATGACTTTTATTTTAAGGTTGATTTGATAGAAGTGGAGTCCGAATGCAGAATAGAGGGGAACAGCAATGACTCAATTGAAGCCAGTGAGTGTCTGTATTACTATAACTTTAAAAGTATTTCATTTGAATTCCTCATTCAGTAAAAAGCCCTTAAATTGTGTCAGTGTTCACATGAAAACGATTGAAATAGAAAAGATGGAATTATGTTTTTTTTTCTCATTGAGAATGTCTTTTATTTTACAGTTGATTTGACCAAAGTGAAGTCCGAATGCAGAATAGAGGGGAACAGCAATGACTCAATTGAAGCCAGTGAGTGTCTGTATTACTATAACTTTAAAAGTATTTCATTTGAATTCCTCTTTCAGTAAAACGCCCTTAAATTGTGTCAGTGTTCACATGAAAACGATTGAAATAGAAAAGATGGAATTGTAACGTCGTGTGTAGCTATCCATCAATAAAGTTTTTTTCACATCCAAATATAATATAAAAGACTTTGTTTATTAGTTAAACAATTTGTTAGTGAAGTAATATTATTCAGTCTACATGCCAAGCCGGTGTAGTTAGTCTATTCTCTTCTCAACGCCACCGGCGTTCATCGTCTTTTTTTCTTCAATTTCCGGACTCAGCCCTTTTCTCCATACAAGGCGGGCTCCGCTCTCTCTCTCCCCCCAACTCTCTCTCCGTCTCTTCTCTGTCTTTTTTCTCCCGGCTTTTTTCGTCCTTTTTCCGTCCGTTCTCCCGACTTTTTTTCTCCCCTGAAAAAGAACCCTTTTAAACACCAGGGGTGTTTTCACAACACGCCCCTCGTTCCTTCTCATTGACAGGTCACAAAAGTCTCTCTTGACCTCCCTCGTCCTATTTGCGCATAACACGCCAAAACACACCCGAGCCGTCTGGCCCAAGGCGCCATAGTTCCTTGTCGAACATCTGGACACACTTGTCCATCACGCCACCTGTTCCTAGTATCCCCTTCACACAACACTAGAAAAGATGACATGATTATTTTAAGATAGGCTTCGCCTATTGTCAATGGGGCGCCGGCTCTACTTTACTATTATGGCGACCCGTCTGTCTGTCTTCACTCCTTGAGTTCAGACAATAAACAATGGCCCCATGGCCACGTGCACTGGTCATTCCACAGCTGGTGGATCGTAAAAATTCAGGGACAAACGATGACGTCGTACTTGTCCTTGAACAGCTGGTGAAACCATAAAACCTATTGTGAATCGAAAGATGGGAATTCACAACCTTCGACGATGTCAAAACTCCTTCCCCCTGAAAAGGTCTATTTCCCTGGACTGCTCTGGTCTCAGTTTGGTTCAGTTCGTAACATTTCACACCAAAGGGTTGTCTTATCAATGAGACCGATCAGGACCGCAATCCAAGAAACACATACAATCACAAGTAAAATAAACAAATAAATCCTAAATTCTATAAAACTTATACTTTACAAAAAAAACTTAAATTCCGAGACTTGGACAATTTTTTTCCATTTCATACAGTTACATCACACTTCAAAATTTAGGGTTTTAAAGAAATTAACTCAAATTATAATATTTCTATAATTCTAACACATCAATCGCTCATTCAATTGTGTTAAACATCTGTGAGCGTACACAGTCCTAAGAATTACTCATTCCCATCTACTTATTCCAACGGTGTTTCCAACGATATTAAATAAACAAAATAAACATTTATAAATTCCAAACTTTGCAAAAAAATATTAAAAACGAAATTTTTAAATTAAGAAGTTTAAACTAAGGCTTTTTAAATTTAATTAAATTATGGCTATCAGCAAGCATTATCACAACAATCATAACAGGTTATTCACAATTCATGGTATTGTCTTGCATTACGTTAGTTATTGAGGAAACACTTTAATTGGGAATATAATTAACAAACCTCAGTAGCTCATGCAATGAATATCATTTTATCTACATTATGTCTACACAGAACAAACTTGCCCATGGCTCTAATTTACCTTTGGTCGGTCCGACAAAAATCCTACTCAACCATTTTAACACAAAATCTATTTTCTTTACACGGTTTTTCCAAATTTGTATCAGAATGTCTGTGCCAAACATTCGCGATACATCAATCTACTCTAACAACCTCAAAATCCGAGTCGTTAAATTACATTCATCATAAGCACAAAGAAACTTAAACCTCGATTTTTTAATAATGTACATGCCAACTGGCATAACGCATGTGGTGTGCTTCGGATAATTCATCATTAGAGAACGACGAAAGTACCACTTCCACAAATCCAGTACAGTCACTCACGATGCCGCGTTGATCTTTTCTACCAAACTTTCCCTTTTTAAAAAAAATAAATCTCGGCTCGCGTCACCTGGTTCAAATTCCTATACTTTATACATTTGATACGCGGGTACGGGTATCGGTTCACTCTTCCTAACCAAACAACGGGCAGAGTACGGTTTGACTGCCCCATCCCGTTTACACATAAATCTAAAAGATACTCTGTATCCTCTCGTAGTGAATTAATTAACATCTGGGATGAACAACAAGTTTTAATTCTAAATGGCTTTCCCGTAACCAAATTAATACCCTTCTGTCTTAAAACAATCGTCCCAGGACCTGGTAGAAACCTTTCTTTCTTCTTAGCGTTAATCATCCTTAAATAGCTACTTCGATCAGGCGGTAATTTAAAATACAATTGACTTTTCCTTAAATTACCCTGAAACCCAAAATCCATAAATAGCTTTACCGAATAGAGAGTTTCGGAATCTATTCCTTCTGAGCTATTCTCCATAACCGAATTTGCCAATTCCGGCTGTCTACGGTACAATTTTATTAAATTAAGACGATAAATGGTACTGCTATCTCTTTTTCCGGGTAAATCTACCTCGAAATTAAATTCTGAACCAATGTTAGACCTATTATCCGTCTCTAAATTATCCTTATAAATCACCCTTGGTTCTGAGAGAGGCAATCGCATTGCTAACCCGTCTCCAAGCCTTTCCGCACATCTGCTTTACACGTGTTTTCTTTCCCTCATTTAACTGCCCTGCTATCTTAGCTATTGTATGATTTCGAAAACTTTCCCGATTCTATGTTAACTGCTTTTCACAACCCATTAACGCCCCAATGGTATATTTCTCCTCACAAATATTCTCACGAATTAATCCTTCAGGGTTCGCCACTCCCTTATCTCTTTTCAATTTAAAAGAGCCACTCCAATGTTATCCGGATTTATTACCCACTGTGCACCCTTCGCCACCGCTTTGACCCTTCCTTCACATAACCCAGGCTTCATTTTCACTTCACAATCGCTATTTCTATACACGTTGAATTCTTTCCCTTCCACAATCTTAAATAGATTATTCTTTTCTGTTCCTCTCCCACTTACTTCAGACAGGGGGGAAAGGTTCGTCCATCTCACTGGGGGGTCACAATTCTCCTTTTCAAAATCACAAGACGTAGCGTTCTCCACGCTTTTATTAACTACCGGGTTAATTAAAGGCCTGCACTTATTAACCGGTTCACTAACTTCTGCGGTACGTTTTCCTGACAAAATACAAACATTTGAGAGATCGTTAATCCTATTCCCTGCCTTCAATTTATTTTCATTTAACTTATTTCTGAGTTGAACTCTCATTATTTCTAACTCAAGTTCTCTAGCTAGTCTGCGTTCCTCGAATTCCTTAATTTCCTGTTTTTCACGTTCTTCCCGTTTTTCCTCCAAAATACCCCCCAACAAACATTTAACTGACTCTTCGTCATAGTATTTACTTTGACAGATTCTTTTCTTGAATTCTATCTTGGATAAAGTAATATCAGTTTCTACCCTTAATTCCTTCGCAACCTCTAACAATACATCTTTTCTTTCTCTTAACAGAAACGTCATGATGCACTAATGCACACAAACCCAAATCTAAACTTAATCATTACAAAAATTTCACAAAGACTCAAGGTAACCTAACAATACACTAGACCAGTGTTTCTCAAACTTTCAATACTGGCGACCCAATTTTCAATCACAATTTTTATCGCGCCCCCTTATACATTAAAAATGTACTGAATGCAATAATAATGCACTTTGACGCTAAAGCTACAATAGGCGATCTTAATTATAAACCATACAAATTAGTAACATAAATCAGTGTTTCTCAAACTTTCAATACTGGCAACCCAATTTTCAATCACAATTTTTTTCGCGCCCCCATTATACATTAATAATGTACTGAATGCAATAATAATGCACTTTGACGCTAAAGTTACAATAGGCGATCTTAATTATAAACCATACAAATTAGTAACATAAGTCAGTGTTTCTCAAACTTTCAATACTGGCGCCCCCCTTTTCGATCACAATTTTTTTCGCGCCCCCTTATACATTATTAATGTACTGAATGCAAAAATAATGCACTTTGACGCTAAAGCTACAATAGGCGATCTTAATTATAAACCATACAAATTAGTAACATAAGTCAGTGTTTCTCAAACTTTCAATACTGGCGACCCATTTTTCAATCACAATTTTTATCGCGCCCCCCTTATACATTAATAATGTACTGAATGCAATAATAATGCACTTTGACACTAAAGCTACAATAGGCGATCTTAATTATAAACCATACAAATTAGTAACATAAGTCAGTGTTTCTCAAACTTCCAATACTGGCGACCCAATTTTCAATCATAATTTTTCTCGCCCCCCACCTGTACAACAATAATGTATTCACTGCAATAAAAATGCACTTTGAGATAGAGACGCTAAAGTTACAATACGATTTTAATTATAAACCGTAAAAATTAATACAATAAGTATATTAAATTTTGTATATGTAACTTTTAAGAGGACTTGGTACCCTAAAAATCACAAACCTATCGTTTTTCTTTTATTTTGATTTAATCGTGTTCTTTGCATTATTATCTTTCGATTGATATATCTCTTGTGCATGTCGGAAAGTTAGAAGTTGAATAAAACTTCATTTGAAAACAAATTAGGCAATTCAGCCACACCCCTTTTAGAAAAAAAAGCTAAAAAATGCGTTATGATAAAAAAAAAATCTATTTTATAAATAGAAATAATAACTATAAAAAAGAATGTGTAGTATTAAAAGCAGAATATTTCCGAGGCAATACAATAATGTGATTTTTCTTCCTTGTGAAATGTGTGCATGTAAAATTTTTAAATTAAGGCATTTTATATTAATAATTTTATAATTTCAGTTCTTATTCTGATATATTTTTCATAAAAGGTAATACTTTAATATTATAAGAAGAAAAACAGCTGAAATTTCTGTAGTGACAGAAAAAATTTTTTTAACGTTTTTCTTGAATTTTCTTGTGCAATTAGTACTCTCTAAAAGTTGATCATTTATAAAAATGTGTGGGTTGAAAACATATGAAAATGCAATTATTTTAAAGAAAAACGTATAAGTAATATCTTAAAGTGGTATTTTAAGTTTAATTAAGCTTATAATAATTATTTTTCAGAATTATAAACTTTAAAGTGGTTTTCTCAGTTTGTGTTTTTCGAAACCTTAGTGCATTCAAAATGCTACTCCTTCGACAATTATTTACCAATCACTTCCATTTTTTTTTCTTGCGTGTTAAAAATAAGGCATGTAATAAAATTAGGGATCCGTTTTGCTATAAACTGAATACTTTAAAAAAAAAATGTAAGACATGTTGGCTTTTCGTTGATTTTTAGCCTGTATATCATCATTTTATTTTTTTCTCGAAAACGAATACAGTTATTCTAAAATCTATCCCTAAAGTTGTTAAGAACATCCATAAGAATATTATAAAAAATTTCAGGTCAAAAAATTAATTTTTACAAAAGGAGTAGGATTTTAGAATTTTCCCAATTTTTTCTTCAAAAAATTTAAATTTTTAAAATTGTGTGAATAATATATATGAAATTTTTCATCTGGTAACATTTTCTTGAACAGAAACATTGTATAAAATGTTAAAATATAATTTTTAAATACGTTAATAAAAAAGTTTGCTCAAAGGGTGCCAAGTCCCCTTAAGCAGTATATATTTTAAGACATTTTTTTTTTTACTTTAAATATATATTACTTACTTATCATTATGTTATTTTTCTTTCTCTAATTTTTAAATTGGAACAGATCATAAAATGATATATTTAATTGAAGATTTATTTCCTTCAGCATCCATTTCTCAAAGTACAAATGTCATTAGAAAAATAGTCTAGTCTATGTTGCTCTCTATCATATCCATCACATCTGGCATTATCGGATACGTTTGCGTGAGTCTGGGCAACCTATCGGATGTCTGCGCAAAACATGTAAAAATGCTTTTCCTCGTACAATTCCAGTCAGTTTTGGTCGTCTTAATACTTCTATAGCTATTGAATCTATCTTGAATGTACATTTTTTAATTTGCACGTTAATTGTAATTCACGGTAATTAAGTATTTACGGCAGTAGATTAAAACAAAATCATACATACATTTTTAAGTCGTAAGCAAACATTCGATGATAATAAAGGATCAACAAGTACACAGACGAGCATGATTCCGAAAATTAAATCAAGGAAATATTCTCAAAAATACTTAAATTTTGGATTTACCACTACTGAAGTAAATGATGGGGAAAAAAAGCCCCAGCTCGTTATGTGTTTAAACTTACAAATCTGAAGAACAACATGTGAAAGTTGTTTTTACAACCATGTAAAATCATTTAGACATGCTGGCAAAGAATATTAAAAAGTATTTTTGGATGAGGACAACTTGGTTGCAAGTTACAAGAGTGGATTAGGGATTTATTTCAAGATACTCCAGAAGGGCTCTCAACTTCCGAACTGGATGTGAAATCTTCATAGATTTCACATCCAGTGCAAAATTAAAAGGCAATTTTGTAATAAATCGCTCTTTGAATTTTGGGTAGAGGTGGATGATCTATTCTATGTACTGAAAAAAAAAAAACAAAGCACTTCATATACTATTACCATTTTCAACATTCCACCTTTGTTAAACTGGATTTTCTGCGGTGGCTGCTTTGAAGACAAAATATAGATCTCAGCTTAATATAGAAAAATAACTCAGAGTGTCAATTTCTGATGTTAAACCTTCCTTTGAAAAATTTGCTCTACAAGACAAGCCCATGAAAGTCCCTAAAATAATTATTAAACTTGTTCTTAATGTAGTATTAAGAAATTATTTATAAAATACCTTCTTCAGTACTGATACATTAAACGCATACTGGCTGAGAAACACCAGCTCTTCGCACGAGTTCATTTTTTTAAAAAATAAAACATTATTCTTGATATAATAGCTGAACTGTAAGGAAAGTAAAACTGCGTGCACGACATTGTATACAAAAATGTAAAATGATTTTTTTTTTTAGATAAATGCTATAACTGTAAATAACTGTTTAAAAGATAACTGTAATTTTAAACCTCACAGAATTAGCATTTAGAATTAATGTTAATTTATGAAAAAAAAAGAATATAAAATTCCGATGAAGAATAATTGTGTTACTTTTTAATATTTAAAGTGAGAAGACTTAAAAAAGGTTTTACCCCGGGAGCAGGCGTGCACTCGATACTAACGTAAATGGTAGTGCGGGGGGACTCAGTCACCCCAATCATTTGTTTATAATTATTTTTACTGTGTACGATACAAATCGGAATTCCAGTGAATAATTTAATTAAGAGAATGTATACTTACCGGCTTTCAAGGACTATTCAATTTTTCTTCGATGATTTGAGAAAAATCCAATAAAACTGAACTAAAATGATTCATAAGTGCAAGACCTTAATAAAGGATGCAAATCAGAAACACTCTCTCTTTTCACTAATATTACAGAAATGTTATTTGCTGGCAAAGCTGTCATATTTTGTTCAAGTTATTGTAGTTATAAAGCTTTCATGACCAAGTGAGTAAATATTAACATCGCACTGTTCAGCTACACGAGGGCTTTTGGAGACGGACCTCGTAATTTTAAACCGTGGTCAAATGCCGAGGACGATACTTGAGCTGGCCTCTTTTAGCTACAACGCCACTCCAACAAGAGGACGTTTGAACTGGCCTCTTTTAACTACCACACCACTCCAACAAGAAGACGTTTGAGCTCTCGACAGATTTAACGTGCATCTCTCCTCTACATGGCGTGTTTTTAGTAGTACTGGGCTCGAACTCGTGACACCTTTGATGATCAACAAATAACAAGTTGAACTTTTTCTTTCTTGTGTCTTTTTGACAAGGTGAACTGAACCTTGTGGTACACTTATGGCTTCATATTTTAAGTTGATGGAGGTCTTTAGAAAGCATTTGAAAATTTTCCTTTCGTTTCATGTTCATCGCGTTTCTCAATCATGAATAATATGCATCTTTCAGCAGGTTCTTCTTTTGGTTGATCAGTTACAACTTCCTTCAATAGAGATCACAGATGCCCCGCGCAGCCGCAGCCTGACTGAAAAGTGAATCATGTCTTCCTTTTCTTTTTCTATAACTAATGTACGGTATTTCAATAATAATTACAGTGATGAATTGTTTATCTTCTTAGAATTTTCTCAGGGTCTGGATTTCGTTTTTTTTCCTTAACGAGTAATATTTTATGTTAAAACGTAATAAAAATATCTCTCATTAAACAAAATGTTTTTTTTTCTTTAACTTGGTTTTGGGATCAAAGATAGCTATTTGATGACGGAAAAAGGCCAGATAATAAACATAAATTATATCAATGTTGTTATGCATTTTTTTTTTTATTATGGAAGAAAGTATTTTGTTTTACTTCTCTTTCCAGTTATATTTTTAAAAAAATCTTTAAATTTTCGATATGCTCGCGCCCCCCTTGTAGGGTTATCGCGCCCCCCCGGGGGCGCGCCCCACACTTTGAGAAACACTGCACTAGACCTAGACTTAACTATATTTTACCCATATGCGCACATCTAAACAACACAATAAGTTGCACATCAGTGTTCTCCAATTCAACAAGTATAACTACCGTATACTAAATTTTACAAATCTAAAACCACAACAATACTCTACACAATACTGTGCCAACAAAACAAGTATAACTACTGTATACCAAAAACTTTACAAATCTATAACCACAAAAATACCCTTCTCAATACTGTGCCAGCAAAACAAGTATAACTACTGTATACTAAGAGTTTCACGAATCTATAACCACAACAATACCCTTCACAATACTGTGCCAACAAAACAAGTATAACTACTGTATACTAAATTTTACAAATCTAAAACCACAACAATACTCTACACAATACTGTGCCAACAAAACAAGTATAACTACTGTATACTAAAATTCACAAATCTAAAACCACTACAATACTCTACACAATACTGTGCCAACAAAACAAGTATAACTACTGTATACTAAAATTCACAAATCTAAAACCACTACAATACTCTACACAATACTGTGCCAACAAAACAAGTATAACTACTGTATACTAAATTTCACAAATCTAAAACCACAACACTAATATTGCACATTTATACACTTCATACAAAACTTAAAATCCTTCTAGTCTCTTATTGTTTACTAAAACTTTACCTAGTCTTTATATTCCTTATTTAAAACATTTTACATACAAAATCAATACTCAGTTGCTGCCCCGAAAATAATCTCAATGAAAAGACTCACCTTCAAATTTATAGAAGACACACAGAAACACTCAGGAATTCTGGCACTTGCAAAATACAGGCAGGCACACTTCATCACTAGCAGGAACGGGAGACACTTGCATCCAGCACTTCTCACAGCTGGGGACTCCAGGAATTAGGCGTCATTAAACTCGCTTCATCACAATCGCACCCGGCTGGCATTTTTTTCTCTCACTTAAAACTAAGGATTCGGGCATCTATTTACTTAAATGCCGGATCAACACCGCTGCCACCAATTTCATATATATATATTAGCTGTAACGTCGTGTGTAGCTATCCATCAATAAATTTTTTTGTACAGCTTAATATAATATAAAAATTTTGTTTATTAGTTAAACAATTTGTTAGTGAAGTAATATTATTCAGTCTACATGCCAAGCCGGTGTAGTCAGTCTATTCTCTTCTCAACGCCACCGGCGTTCATCGTCTTTTTTTCTTCAATTTCCGGACTCAGCCCTTTTCTCCATACAAGGCGGGCTCCGCTCTCTCTCTCCCCAACTCTCTCTCCGTCTCTTCTCTGTCTTTTTTCTCCCGACTTTTTTCGTCTATTTTCCGTCCGTTCTCCCGACTTTTTTCTCCCCTGAAAAAGAACCCTTTTAAACACCAGGGGTGTGTTCACAACACGCCCCTCGTTCCTTCTCATTGGCAGGTCACAAAAGTCTCTCTTGACCTCCCTCGTCCTATTTGCGCATAACACGCCAAAACACACCCGAGCCGTCTGGCCCAAGGCGCCATAGTTCCTTGTCGAACATCTGGACACACTTGTCCATCACGCCACCTGTTCCTAGTATCCCCTTCACACAACACTATAGAAAAGACGACATGATTATTTTAAGATAGGCTTCGCCTATTGTCAATGGGGCGCCGGCTCTACTTTACTATTATGGCGACCCGTCTGTCTGTCTTCACTCCCTGAGTTCAGACAATAAACAATGGCCCCATGGCCACGTACACTGGTCATTCCACAGCTGGTGGATCGTAAAAATTCAGGGACAAACGATGACGTCGTACTTGTCCTTGAACAGCTGGTGAAACCATAAAACCTATTGTGAATCGAAAGATGGGAATTCACAACCATCGACGATGTCACAGAATTATGTTTTTTTTTCTCATTGAGAATGTCTTTTATTTTACAGTTGATTTGACCGAAGTGGAGTCCGAATGCAGAATAGAGGGGAACAGCAATGACCCAATTGAAGCCAGTGAGTGTCTGTATTACTATAACTTTAAAAGTATTTCATTTGAATTCCTCTTTCAGTAAAACGCCCTTAAATTGTGTCAGTGTTCACATGAAAACGATTGAAATAGAAAAGATGGAATTATGTTTTTTTTTTTTCTCATTGAGAATGTCTTTTATTTTACAGTTGATTTGATAGAAGTGGAATCCGAATGCAGAATAGAGGGGAACAGCAATGACTCAATTGAAGCCAGTGAGTATCTGTATTACTATAACTTTAAAAGTATATTTCATTTGAATTCCTCTTTCAGTAAAACGCCCTTAAATATGTGTCAGTGTTCACATGTAAACGATTGAAATAGAAAAGATGGAATTATGTTTGTTTTTTTCTCATTGAGAATGACTTTTATTTTAAGGTTGATTTGATAGAAGTGGAGTCCGAATGCAGAATAGAGGGAACAGCAATGACTCAATTGAAGCCAGTGAGTGTCTGTATTACTATAACTTTAAAAGTATTTCATTTGAATTCCTCATTCAGTAAAACGCCCTTAAATTGTGTCAGTGTTCACATGAAAACGATTGAAATAGAAAAGATGGAATTATGTTTTTTTTTTCTCATTGAGAATGTCTTTTATTTTACAGTTGATTTGACCGAAGTGAAGTCCGAATGCAGAATAGAGAGGAACAGCAATGACTCAATTGAAGCCAGTGAGTGTCTGTATTACTCTATAACTTTAAAAGTATTTCATTTGAATTCCTCTTTCAGTAAAACGCCCTTAAATTGTGTCAGTCACATGAAAACGATTGAAATAGAAAAGATGGAATTATGTTTTTTTTTTCTCATTGAAAATGTCTTTTATTTTACAGTTGATTTAACCGAAGTGGTGCATATTAAACCGGGAAGACTTTACAGTCTTAAGAAAATTTCTTCTATTAATTATATATAAAAATAACACAGATACCAGCATCACCTCCAATTTCTTTATTACCGATGATGCACCTGCTTTCTATAATGCTTGGTCCGATATTTTTGATTACGCCGTTCAAAAAATATTGTGTTATTTTCATTTTGATAAATCAATCAGGAGTAAAATCGAAGCATTAATTAAAAACAAACTGAAAGCATGCGAAGTGTATAAGGCTATTACGATATTATTTTCTGAAAAAAACGAGCAAATATTCAGGAAAATGTTCGTTAAGTTCTTAAACAATTTAAAAGAAGATACAGATACAGACAAATTTTATCATTATTTTTTAAATAACTATAATAACAGAGAAAAGGAAATTGCCATGTGTTTTAGAAATGCTTGCAAAATCCGAACAAATAACCATTTGGAGTCCTTCCACAAGGATTTTAAATACAATTATCTTTCTGGCAAAGTTAATAAGCGTTTGGACTTTTGCATTTACAAGCTTATGGAATTTGTCAAGGACAAAGGTTGTAAGCGCATCATTAAGTTAGAACGTGGGAAGATAACTTCTCAAAAAAAAAATCAATTGAATTGAGGCACATAAAAGGTTTAAATCTGGATATATGCTTCCTTAATTCAAAAAGAATCCAACAACTCTTTTATTGTAAAAGGGAGCACATCAGATCATAATGTAGAAATTGCTGAATCCGAATGTGCAGTCAAATGCCATTTGAGATGCAGTAAATGCTCAATATGCATTCACGAAATAAAATGTTCTTGCCTGGATAATGTACTAAACGGCCTTATATGCAAGCATGCACATTTAGTTTGCCGCACGCAAAACGTTTAAAAAAAATCAAACGATAACTCAGCTAGCGTTTCGGAAGAAATTGCTATCGTTCATAAAATACTTTTAAAAATCCTAGGATTACAGAAACTTCAATGACACATTTATCGCAATCTACTTTTAAACAGCTTGACGAAATAAAAAGTCAATTTTCCAACCTAGATCCAATGAAACACAAAGAAAAAATGTTGGAAGCAAATAAAATGCTGAAAAATATTAGCAATTTTTTGCAAATAGAAGATTCTGAAATGGTTTTACCCCCTCCAAACTCAGGAAACAACAAAAATGTAACACGGCAACACACGCTCCTTTTTTTCTACTAGGAAAGAAAGAAAAATTTCTTCACACCTTTCAAAACCCTCATTTGAAGAAAGTAATAACATTCGAAAAGCTTTAATAGATGATGATGTAACCATTCCTGAGTCTGATCATCAGGCTTATTGCTTACAATCCCAGGTAACTGAAGAATTAAAAGATTCAAACGTAAAACCAGCTAAAAAGAGGAGATTAGAAAATCATAAATATTTTATTCTAAGCACCCAACAACAAAATGTTTTAAAATATATTTTAAATAAAAATATATGTTTCAGATTCTACTTTCAAAAATAAAGGTCTTTTTAGTGTACAGGATTTAAAACCTGATAATGAAATTACGGATTCTATTATAAATCATGATTTGACATCTGTACAAGAATTATTTACTACACAAGCTTGGGAAAAAGTAGAAAAAATAATTACATTAAAACAAAACTTTTGGCGTTGCAATCATTGTGAAAGTGCAATGACTTTAAAAAATATGGTTCAGTGTGATGATTGCAGTTACTGGTATATACCATTGGAAATTCGTAAATTTTAAGAATGGGTCAAAAATTAAAAATTGGCTTTGTCCGGATTGTTCTATAAAGTAAAAGATTGCGATGAAGAGGATTATGGCTCCTGGCGATACCTCTATAAAAAACACGCATCGAGATTCCTACCTCATGGTGATGTGGAAACGGGATCAATATAAATATTTTTAATATGCATTGCTTAGTTCCCACATGTAATTAATTATTTTTAGAGAGAGCATTCATTACTTAAATTTAATTATTCCGATAAAATAGTATTGTAAAAAAAATAATAACATTCTCAGAAATTAGGCCATCCCAGGAGGGATTCGAGCCCAAGACCATTGGATTAAAAGTCCAATGGGCTATTCACTGCTCAACAGGGACACAACGAACGATTTTTCTTTCTATGTATGCTGTTGGACTATTATTTTTGTTACTTTTTATTCATTTTTTTAAATTTAATTAATGAATTAATATTAGAAAAAAAACAGTATAAACATCAAGTGTCATTCACTGCTAGTTTAAAAAGATGTATTTGAACTTGAATGGATGAATAGAAAGCATTTTATTAACGATCGAAAAATAGTGAACTAGTAGTAGGAAAAAAAAAAAAAAAAAAGAAAGAAACAACATAAAATATAAGCATTCCTTCAATATAGTTAAATAAAAAAATTAAGATTTTAATGAGAATTTCGTCCTTTTAAAGCTATACTTAATGACGCTTGATTGTTTGATTGATTGATTAAAGGCTGAAGGGGATATAGAGCAACACAGGCTATGATCCCTCAAAAAAAAAGACAAGACAAGAGAAATCCTAATAGGTTAGTATCTTAATGACGCAATATCAAGGGTATAGTCTGTGATTTTCAATTTAACACATGATTCGAATGTTGAGTTGTCACGTGGGGATTCAGATTTTATATCAGAAATTTTTTTTTACCCAAAAACACCAATTTTTTTTTAGAATTTAAATGGATAAGCTGGTTAAAGAAATGTATTGAACAAATTACTCAAAGACTATTACATTTTTGAAAAACTTTTTTTCTTAATTAATGAATAATTTGGTAGAGAGTTTTCTCAACCAGAAAAGAAACTTAATGTGATTAATGATCCAAAAATAAAAGAATATTCGATATTTATCATCTAGTTATCAGCCGTCATGTAGAAGTATTGTTGCACGTTAAATCTATTGAGACTCAAACGTCTTCTCATTGGTGTGGTGTGGAAGTTAAGACGGGTGCCAGCTCAGGTGTCGTCCTCGTCACTTGATCATGGTTCAGAATTACGAGGCCCGTCGCCAAAAGTCCTCGTGTAGCTGAACAGAGCGACAATAATTGTCACTCTCTTCCAGTTATTGAGATTTTCATCGATTTGCAATTCTATAAACGATTTTAGAATATCTCTATATAAAGCTAATAATTTATTATATAATAATGGTATCTGTTTGCATTATAATCATTTGCTCATACTAAAGGGGAAAAATGTTTATTCCTTAATATGTGTTCTTTGTACATTAAATTCTGTACTTTCAACTGCTTTTTCTAATTTGATCATTTATATTTTGTAATCAAATATTATTCCTTAACTCAGTGCCACAACAGCCCATGAGAGCCAAGACCTGCTGTGCCCATCTCAGTATATGTGACCTTGAACGCTGATTTGCGTGAGCAGATGCTTCGGTCATGTGGTCAATATGACGCGAAACTCCCAGTGTTTAGTTCCAAAGCAAGCATGGCACTCATTTATCGACCCGCTGAAAGGATGAGTCACCCATGCCCAGCCCGGGGTTTTAAACTCGCACCTGTGGTGTGGAAGCGTGATGCACTACTACTCAGCTTCAATATTATTCCTAAAATAATATAATATTTTCTGTGTGTATGTGTGATCAGCTTATACTTTTTATCAACATTGTAACATCTTTAAAATGTTTTATTTTGAGTGAGATTCAACGAGTTTGAAAACTAACATTTTGTTCAAAATCTGTATGTCATCTATAAAATTTATAAAGTTTTTATTACATTTTATAGCATCAGAATCAATGTTAATACTTATATAAAAAATTTCTCTTACTTTTACCTTTTTCTATTACAAAGTGGTAAATGTTTACACAGTCTTTAAAATCTTAAGAATAAGTAAAGTGTGTATTATCAGTTATAATTTCTTTCTTTGTCATATAAAGAAATTTTTGCATCTTAAAACAAATTTCCTTAAATCCAACAAATTTTAATTTTTAAAAGCCTGGAACTCAATGCTAGCATCTCTTTTGTTTTCCAATTAGGTTGTATTAAGATGACTCAATGCCAAGAAATAACGTTCGCATTCGAAATAATCCAAGCAAAAAAGCATGCGTTATTGAATATTAGAGAAATCACTAATTCCGTACAAACTCACCCGCCCCACGAAAAAAATTTTTTTATTACTATAGTTAATAATAAAACTTGTTGTTTATTGAAAACTTAATAGTTTTTTCAATGTACATTCCATGATCATACTATAATTTCAAATATTTTTCCTCAGTTCCTTATGTATATAAAAATAAGCTAATTTTTTAAAAAATATCGCTTAAAAAATCCCACTCACGTTTGAGCAAAGAAATTACATCGATTAAAAAGTGAAAAGGAGATATATTAGCTGATTTAAATGTAATCATAAACAAGTATTACAGACATGAAAAATTAAAAATAATATTACTTTAGAATATCACTAATTAGGATTGATATCTATGAAGTTTAAAAAGGAAATGTAAATTTTTCTAAGCTAATTCGTAAGAAAATAAAGAAACTAAATTGCCTTTAAGGTTGATTAGCGTTATAGTTATTTTCGGATCTTAGGAAATAAAAATTTTGGCATATCCAGTCTAAAGGAAATGGGTGGGGTCGGAACGTCCTCAAGAATGCGTTGGCCGTCTCTTGTGGATTCTCGATTCGGTCGCCGTGGAAGCATGACGTCCAACGTGAACTGGTCCGATAGGACAGATCTATCAGCACCCCCGCAATCTACATCAACGGGCTTGGGAGCGTCTTCGCCTCCCCATGTCAATGCCGGCGACGAATACATTGCCGAACATTCCGACCTGTTCAGGGAAGCGATCTGCGCCAGGAATGTTTACGCGGCCTGGGCCCGCAAACTAACCAACGCCAGACCTAACGACCCAAAGATGCAGAGCTACCACCAGGAAGTGACCATGGCAGGTGAGACCGTTAACTCTCTACTCGTAAAGCTAAACGTCCCACTTTTCCGAATCCCTGCCTCGGAGAAAGAATTAGATAAGATTATTCTTCGTCTATCTATATATATAAAAATGTTGTGTTGGTTTGTGTATGCGCGCATAACTCAAAAAGTTCTGCATGGATTAATCTGAAATGTTGACACAACGTTGCATTTGTCTCTGGTCAGGATCTTATGTACTTTTTATTTCGAAATTCTCTCTAAATTTTTTAAAATTTAATTTTTAAGTGATTTCTTGGTGTTATGACGTCATATGACGTCACGATTCGCTCTGAACGCGAAAATTTAAACTTTACGCTTAGATTTTTCCAAATTATTGTATAACTCTTCTATGGTTATGTTTATACGTTGTCATATTTATCTATTTATTGTCCTTTGATACGTAATTGGGATTATTTTTCGAATAAATCTTTTTTTAAAAATTATTCTTTCAAGAACTCAAATTTTGTTTTGTAGGTTTGGCAACAGTTTGATAGCATTATGGCGGGATGATTATGACTTTGATTAAATTCTACATCGTGTTTTTTCTGTAATTTTAAGCTAAATTTATTTCTCTTTATTAAGCGAAAATGAAACTAACATAATTGACTTCTGTACGCTACTTATTTTTCTACCAAATAGTTTCCGTCAACCATTTACCTGAAATAAGCAGACGTAGCCCAAATGCCGCGATATAACACATTCAATGTTTGGAAACAATATTTTTTTCCCACTTGGAGATATTTTAATGTGACCAAATTAATCAACGGAGTTTTTAATAGGAATGTTTTTTTCTTTTTTAGACAACTTTTTAAACTTCATTTGATTCTTACGTATTATCGCAACAATCGCCAACTTTAATGATAACTCGCAAAGTTGGCCATTCCATTTTCGCAGATGTTGTACGCGCGGAATTGGCAATCGTGCTTCGTCTTATACAATATCGCTAATAGGTTGCGATAAAACGTAAGTACCTTTCATTTGATGTTAGTATTGAAATACAAATGTTAAAATTAAGATTTTCTGATTTTGAGTCTTCAAAATATTGCACCTTATTTTGTTTTTCATTGCTTTATAAGATTATTACCTTCTTAAACAGATTCCATTAGTAATTTGTTAAAAAAAAATACTGGAAGTTATTATGTTTTGTTTTTGTACGGTACCTAGAGCCACCGCTGTATCAATGATGCAAGAGCCCCAACGAATGTTATTACAATTCCGCTTACATGGTGCTCATATCTAAAAAAGGACCTACGGGAATTCGGATACAAGGCCTGCTCAGAGCTGTTTTGTAATTTCATATGTTTTTCTTTAAACCTTCACTTTAACTGCAGTCAATCGGCTGAGTACATAAAATTGTGTTGCAGAAACTCGAACTTAGGTCATCATACTGGCCAAGCAAACGCAGTGCGAGGAATAAATGCTGATCAAATTAGAGTAAGCATCAGTGAATAAGCAAAACAGACAGAGGGCTCAAATACATGTTGAGGAAGCAGGTTGTCATAAGATTGTATTTAGTTTTTCAAATTTTACTTTCGCGTTGATAAAGATAGTTCAGCTCTTTTTATGTCAATTACTGTTCGTATTGTATATCATTTTTCAATTTATTTTTAAGCACAGAATATTTACTTTGGATAATTTTTATATATAAAATACTAAATTTAATTCTGTACACTATGTATGTGTTAAGCGAGTAGTATACCGGTTAAAATCTTCCACCTACCGTAAAATCCGGCTTATAACGCGCACTTTGAACACAAAAATAAGATCAAAATTTACAGGTGCGAGTTATACGCTGGGTATAAAAATGAGGGCTTTAAAAATTAAAAATAAATGAGCATAAAAAAGTTATACTTCTAAATATTTCGAAATACTATTTATTTAAAAGACATGACATTCTTATTGAACTTAAGGTATCCGACTACGTTCGGAGACTCTTTTTTTAAGTTTTCAAAAATCCCTAATATTTTTACATTTTTAGTTTCACTTTTATACACAATAATAAAAAGTACAGTTAGAAATAATATATGTACATAAAAATTTGCAAAAGTTAAAATTTTTAAAGAAATTTTAATCAAATTTTGGAATTTTTTCAAACACTCTATTTTTTAAAATATTTTATATTTTCCATAAAATATTGCTGCAATACATTTTTAAAACACATTTCTAGAGAATGACCTACAAGTGTTAAATTACTTCTTTTGAATCAAAAGTTATGGCCAGTCGAGCTTGCGAACTAGGAAATTCAATCAAATTATCGTAACTTTCAGAAAGAAATACAACTATAAAATAACTAAAAATTGTTCAATTTCTTAGCTTGTAGGTCATTCTCTAGATAATACCAATAATAACATTTGTGTAAAATTTCATACAAGTATCTCTAATAGTTTTTTAGATATCATGTTTGAAATATCATGAAATTTACAAAAAAAATGGTTTTGAGAAAAATGCATTTAAACTTTATAAAATCAATTTCAAAACAAAATATGACAAGTATATTACTAAAACTCTCCTGATTTATAAGTAACACTCCCACTATTTGGAAGTTTGTTAAATTTTTTCTTTCTTTGGGCCTCCTTTTTTTTTTCTGGTTGATTTTATAAAAGGCAAAAAATGTTGTTTCGAGTCACCGACTCGAAAGATGTCAACAAATCTCTCATCACGCAGTATATAATTCCCTGCATTTATGCCAAATGCTTTCAAAATACCTAACACATCAATGAAAGCTTTTTAAAAATAATGACGGTAATATATGGGTACCCAAAGAAAATGGTTTTAGCTCGATAAAAGTTTCTTTCAAAATGATTTGCCACAAACAGGCATTAAATGATACATTTTTATTTGTGTCTTACCGTGGAGGCAATTTTATAATAACTGCTTATCACTCTGCTTTGTGTACACAGGTTTAACAATATTTTAAAGTTTCACAGAAATACATACAATTTTTTTGTTTATTGTTTTCTGGTGTCGTTTCCTCGTTGATAGTCACACCAATTCTCAGCTCAAATCGGGCACGGCCCATATATGGGTTTCTCCCTGTTGGAGCAACAGTGAAAAAATACTGCTATTGTAGCACTTAGCATAGCTTTGGCGTGATTGGTGTTAGTGCTAAAACAGTGTAGAATTTTATTAAACATAACATTGATAAGTTTTTCCTTCTCACCGAGGTTTTTCTCGCCATTTTTAAAAATTTTCTTTTCCGACTACTCAATCTTTCTTAGAAGTATCTTATGCACTCATATGATGATATTGTTGACACCATACACATCTTTAACAGAAAAGTATCCTTGGAATCACCATCACAAAAGAAATACATATTTTTAAGATTTCGTAGTGCAAAAACATACAAAGATTTTGTACGCACTATGTTTGAAGTAAATTCCAGATGATTGCAGGAACACGCATGTATGACTGGACTTATAGAATTCTAAAAAACTTTGATAACATTTCTAAATCTAGAATTTCCCAGTGTCAATGTATAAAGTTTCTATAGAAACCACATTTAGCGATGAATGTCCATGTGTCTCTGCCGTCAACGGATATTCCACATTCTTCAACTGACATTTTGAAACATTTTATAATGCTTTTCGCTTAAAAAGCAGTGTCGTTCATGACATCTTTAGCCGTTTGGTGTAGCAGCACAGACAAGACTTTCTTTCACAAAGTCTAAATGCTCCTTTTGTCATACAAGGCCAGTTCAGCTTAGAACATAGCTTTTCACAGGTAAATATCATCTTTCAATCACTCACCTTCTAAAAATAGGCTGCAAATTAATAACACTTTGCTTTTTAGCTTTTCAGTAGCTGAAAAAGGACGATAAAACTTTAATCGGAGCATTTTTCAAGTCACATTAGAAGTCAGTCCAAACATGTAATCTTCATGCAGGTACAGATTGTTCTCAAAACAATTGGAGAAACACAAACTTGAAAACAAACTTCCCAATTTAAATAAAATATTCTATTACCTCTTAATGTTCCACTAAAACATTCTTTGTCCTGTAAAAATACCTTTACTTATCCCAGTTTTCGTTCATTACAAATTTGAGCACTTCAAGTCAAGAACATTACAAGTCAACACTTCCACTGTTTTTGTAAATGTCTCACCAGCATATTTGCGTTTTCAAGAGGTTAATTTGATTCATTTTTGATAATATCAAAAGCAGAATGTTCAGAAACAATTAACAATTACAAATTGTGCAATTAAAGCAAAAAAAAAAAATCAGGTTTTTGAAGAAATTTGCGAGCAACATTCGAAAGATTCAAATCAAAACAAAAACATATGAGGTCAGAAGAAACAGATGCTGCCAATCGCAAAAGTCCAATTAAAAGATTGAAATTGTTGCCTATCAATAAAATAGTTAAAAAATGCCAGAAATTGTTTTTAAAATTATAATGGGTTGAAATTGTAAAAATTATGGGTAAAAAGCATGTGAAGCAGTCAACTTCCGGTTTCGATTTCACCTCTTCCGGTTTCAATTTCACCGCTGTAATAATATTTTAAACACCTGTAACTTTTTTTCTAATTATCGCACAGACAAAACAAAGGCAGATTTAGAAAGATAATTGTTTGAATTTTAAAAATATCAAATAAAAAAGAAAATGTGATTTTTGACCGAAAATGACGTTTTCAACGTAGTCGGATACCTTAAAAGATGGTAGTTCTAAAAGTATACTATTTTTGCAATTGCTTAGTTAAACACCTTGAATAAATCGCTTCTAAACGTAACAGCATTGCATTTGTACATTTCAGGTTTCTTCGTAAAAAAGGGGTGCACATTATATAGCGAATATACCTAAAATTTAAAAATTGCAGCTTGAAAGTATGGGTGTGCGTTATATGCCGGACTTTACGGTATTTTATCTTTCTCCAATGAATCTAAATTAAATTAATATATAATTTTTATGGTACTTATATTTTTTCTTTAGTCGGCCATTTACCTAAAATCAAAAGACATCGCCAAATACTGCAATATGCATTCAATAAGGGAAGAACATTCTAAGCCAGTTTGTGCACTTGGTAGTGAATTTTTCCACGAAATAGTTATTGTAGTTTTTAATAGTTGGGGCAATAACATTAGACTCACGAAATATCTATTTTGTGTAATTTCAAAATTTTATTTGGTGTTACTGTGAAATATAAATGGAAAAATTAAGATTTTCTGATGTATATTTTGTGTTTGTTTTGATATTTATGTATTATCGCAACCATATTGGCCACATTAGCACTTAATTGCCAATTCACCGTGTATGATGGGAACAAAATCGGGGTTGGTATAGTTGCAACAGTACCCAAGAACCTTGTTTGCAACTTTTTTTGGTGATTTTATCAAAATGATAATTTGTTGTTAATAATTGGTTTTTGATAGCTTTTTATCATTTAAGTTTGTTATAGCTAGCTAGCTGTACCCAATCATGTTTTCCTGTGGCTCAGTCTGATGGAAAAGAAAGAAAAGAGAAAGCACACATTTCTAATATCTCTAACTGCTTGCACTTGAGGTATGATTTTTTTATAAAAAATGTGGAAATATACATTAACAAAACTTTTCTAAACAGATTGATTTCATTTGTAATTTGTTAACAGAATACTCCCAAGTTATTATGGTATGAATCTAAAATTATTTGCATTGTCTCCATAGAAGAGGTGCCAAGTTTGAAAACAAATTAAATGACTCTTCTTGAGGTGAAAGGGTTAATTTTACAATGCTTATGAGTAGACATTTTGTGTTGCTTCATTGTCTGTATATATACAGAAATTGTCTGCTGTGCCTGCTTTAGAGCAGTAGTTGCCATTTTTCAACACTTCATGAACCACTTAATGTATAACTTTATAATTAGTGTTTCACTAATAGGATTGACCTCTATGTGGTGGAGCACTATAGCTATATTTACGTCTTTATTTAATCTTCTATGCCCTGAAAATAAGCGGTAAAATCTAGAGAGCCCACACCCTTGGCGACAAACCAAAAAAGGCGCCAAGCCAGAACAAGATGGTGCCAAGCGAAAGCGACAATGGTGGCAAGGAAATATAGCAGGATAAGGTGGATGCATAATGAAAATATATGCAAGCAATACAGAAATTAAACATTTGAGATAAAAAAATATAAAAACAGCACTTTCTTACTGCTGATCTTTTCCGAGTGGAGGGGACAGCGTAACAACAGATTTTAAAAAAGTCTTAAAGGTCTCATCGCTAAGCGAATGATCGTGTGAACGCCGCCATATTTATTCTGCGAGGTAATGGTCGAACATACATTCGGCATGGCTGGCACGATTTCGAAGAAAGCGTTTTATTGCCGACCATGTTACATCATACTGATCATTACATTTAGGACATTCATAACTCGAAGCAATCAATCCTTCCTTCCTACACCATTCGAATCAATTCTTTCTTACCTTTCGCATTCAACAAAGTAAAAAATTCTAAAGTAGATTCCCTCACACACGCAACCAGCCCGGAGACCAACAACAAAATGAAATTCGAAATGCGCACCCACAAAATACAAAATGCTAGAAATATTTAGGTTGTTCGTATGTAGTGTTTAAAAGTAGGGTTACCAAGATGGCGCAATTATCGCCAACCAAAGTAATTCGCCCCCAAGTGTGTGGGCTCTTCTAGAGTGAACCAAATAAGCTTCATGAAAAGCAACAATCAACAAACTGAAGTGTTTTGCCTACAATTTTCCAAAAAATGGTTGAGGTTACCAAAATCGCTAACCTCAGGAATTATGTTTTTTTGTTTAGTTATTTCAGTAACTAAAAGCTTTTAGTAAAGAATAATTCGTGTTCCGTAATATGTTGTTTTGTTGTTCATCTTTTTTTAAACTTAATCTCTTCATAAAAGTATAAATAATTTCCCAATTTTTCTGCATACCATCCAAAATTTTTCACGCATCACCAATTGGTGACTGCTGCTCTGTAACACACATCAGTAATTATGTATTAGCATGACTGTAACAAAATTGGTGCCATGTATATCGTACCTTAATATCTAAACATTAAAGATCCTAGCATTTTTTTTATGAAAAAAGAAATGGAGGGAAAATGTTGCGATTTGCATGGCGGTAATTTGGCTGTGGTGATGCTAATATTTAAGTACACAGATAACAAATAATTGTCCATGTGAAAAGCTGTCTGTGTCTAGATATAAACCACTCTGTTTTTAAGATAGGCCCTTTAACTTTGTTGATAACAATTGCTAATACTAATTGAATTGTGAATTGCAAAAATACTCCCATCATTATCAACACTTTGTCATAGTTTTCTGCTGCAAAATCCGTGTTTATATTGGAATTTTTCTGGCGTATTCGATTAAAAATACCTTCAGCCTCTCATTGCGTTGAATTTCAACTGTGTCAATTGATGCACGTTTAAAGTTAAATATTTCATTAGCATTTTTATTTTTCCTTTTCTTTTGTTTCTGATTTTTCTTTTTTTTTTTCATGTTTTGAAATTTTATATGTTTTTGTTTTAATTTTTCTTTTCAAGTGTAGTTTTAAGTTTTTAAGAAATTTTATATGCTTTGTTTGAATTGTTTTTCTTTTTAAGTGCAGTCAATTGGCTTCACTAGATAAAAATAATGCCTTGCGGGAAATCAAGCTTAGGTTGTCATACTTGCAAGGCAAAAGTACTACAATGAGTGTAATTGCACATCAAACTGAGAAAGAATGGATATCAGCAAACAAGAAAAGCAGACAAAGAATGTCACAAACACAGGCTGAGGGCGCAGCTGAGCAACATGCAGACAGACTTGAGGATGCACATTTGCGAGCACATCATTCGTGTTTTACAACATCAGAAAGATGTTAACCAGAAATAGCACATCTGCATCAAACATGATTTTGTGGTGAGCAATTACACAATAACAGTCAACTTGCATCCCGGTACAACCCAGTGGAAGATTCTAGATTCCGGCAGCATGTTCTCATTTACACAATGATGGAAGTGTATCCTTATTGCAATGTTCTAGAATTTAAGGGAGAAACCAAAGGAATGTTTTGTACCACTGAAAAAATTAAACTGCCTCAACTCGGAGAACAGAGCCATTACAAATTTTACTTGCTAGATATACTGCGGAATCAAAACATTTCCTATATGACATCTGGAAATACAATTCATGTTTCCAAGTGACATTGTTTGGATAAATATGCATTTGTGAACACACCTCTGATTTAATAAAAATATACATAAGCATTGTAAAACTAACCCAATTCCCTCAATGAATCCAGAGTGGAGCCATTTAAAAATTATCTTCAAACTTGAGGTCGCCACTTTAAAGACAATGTAAATAAATTTAGGTTCATAACATGACATAAGGACAAAAATAAGCTGTAATAACTTCAAGCATTTGGTTAACAAATTATAAATATCAGTTTAGGAAAGTTTTTGTATATATATTTTACATTTTTTTATAAAAGATCATACGTGCAATGCAAATTATTTAACATACTGAAAATATGTCCTTTCTGTCAAACATGACTGAGCCACAGGAACGCGTGGCAGGGTACAGCTAGTATATATATATAAAGAGTAGGGTCAACGTCCCTCCAGTAGAGAAGAACCAAGAGGCGAAAAAACCGGCAGCGGTTTCTTCTCCTCCCCACCTCACCCCGTTCAAAGGGTAGGAAGGCGAAACGAAACGTTGATGCAGACGGCTTCGCTCCCCCCCCAAGATGCTTGTTAGAAAAGCGCTCTCTCCCAACACCTCCTAGATACAAGGCCTGGCTACTGAAATGAGAGAATCTTGTGACGTCACATATAGTAGGTATAGAAATCCCGCCAGATTTGAAGTTCACTTTACTTGCCTACGCCATTTTGATTGTTGCTCCTGTACAGTTCGCAGCTTTCTACATTTAAATTGCAGATTTTCAATTTATTTGTGATATGGTTTTGGATAAGATCATAAAAAAATGGTCTACACTTAGTTGTACAGAATTGCAATAGCAATTATAAAGAAATAAATAGCAATTTTAAAGTACAAATGATTCGATTCCCAAAAGAGGACTTTCTTCGAAAAAATGGATACAAGCCATTTCAAGAAAAGATTTTGCTCCATGAAAGTATTCGAAGGTAAGTTTTTTAATTTTATTCAATTTATGGAAATTGTAATAATATCTTTATTTTAAAAGTCTACAAATAACTTTAATAGGTTGTTCGATAAGACCTTTGAAAATGTACTCATTTATTTTTCTTCATGTGAGTTTCTTAAACATTGGCAATTCATTTTTATTTATCTATAATGATAAAGGTGTTTTGTTTATGAAATAAATTTTTGTAGCCCTAATAAAATTTATGTTTTTAAAAATGAGCCCAAGCAAGCATTGTTAATGAGACAAAACTGTCTAGTGTTTTTGCTATTGCTGCTTTATTTTTGTGTCATTTACCAAACACCTTTTCGTAGAATCAACGAATGTACCTTAAGTATTAATAGTTTGTTAGCAAAGAAAGCCCATTATGATATACAGCTCGTAGTCAATGTAAATATGGACATAAGCAACCATTTATTGTATATTTTGTATATTAATATGATGTGAGATACAAAAATGCAAAACACATTCACAACAACAACAAAAAAAAAACTAGCTGATTTTTGAACTATTAGGATGACTTTAAATGTAAGCTGAAAATAGATAAACATGACTCACAGCGTTAACCTCACAATTCGTTAACTTCATTTTAAAAAATCAAATTATCAGAGAAATTTTTGTTAATTCTAACAAATATTTTTTGTTAATGCGAAACAATATATATATATTTAATTTTATAGGTTTGTGAATTACACTTTTTGGATGATGCAATACGAAGATACACCAAAGGGGGTAATATTCTAGGGATGGCATATAACGGTGAACAAGCTGCTACTTCAGCATATGTGTTCATGATTCAAAGTCTTCTTTCTCCTCTTAAAGAAGTAGTTCATATAATGCCAGTGAAAAAAATCGATGGAGAAAAATTGTTTGCTGTTAAAAAAAACTATCGTAGAACTTGATGGTATCGGATTCAAAGTTATAGGTGTAGTTTCTGACAATAATTCTATAAATCAAAAAGCAATATCAAACTTTTCTGTTCCTCCCAAATTGAGCTTTGTATATCCACATCCTTCTGATTCTTCCAATCCTTTATTTTTTGTTATTGATTCAGTGCAACTTTTTAAATGCATTTGTAACAATTGGATTAATCAAAAAAATGCAGGTCAATGTTTTTATTTTCCAGATTTTGAAGATCATAATAAGTTTCCATTATTAGAAGCAAATTTTTCTAAGTTTGCTTATGGTTTAACTTTGAAGGCTTTATGTCCTACAAATCTTGAAAAACAAAATGCGAAACTTGTGCTTAAGATATTTTATAATTTTGTTATTCAGGGGCTTCAACTATTAGGAGAGCAACATAAACTAATTAGTTATGAAACAACATCAATTTGTATTTCTTTAATTTGTACATGGTGGAGAATAGTTAATGTTAAAACACCTTTAAAGGGACAACATTTGCTTGAACTTATCAGCAACCGATTACTTTATCTCCAGACAACCAAACATGTGAATTCTTGCATAAAATTTTGTCATGGTTAAACTCGTGGAAGGAAAAAAATTGTACTACTGGCACCCTTACTAAAGAAACACATCTTGCTTTTATTCATACCACATACGCTTTACTTGAAATGTCAAAATATTGCATTAATGAATTAAAATTTCAGTATTTTCTTCCCGGGAAAAATTCAAACAGATGCGTTAGAAAGTCTTTTTGGGAAATATAAAACACTTTCAGGTTCTCAATATTTAATATCAATTCGACAGCTTTATAAAGTAGAAGTTAAACTAAGAATGCAAAAATTTTTACCTCTAACTTTGGTTTCAAACACATGGCCAGCTTAACTTAAAAGACATTTATTTGGAAGATTCGTGTAATGAAAATCCTTTAGAGTCATCAGTATTGCATAATTTAAATATTACACTATCTGAAAAAGATTTTCATGATGCTCAGCCGTATCTAACTGTTTTAACATATTTAGCTGGTGTTTGTGCCAGAGCAACACTTAAAAAATTAAAATGCGACTTTTGTTCCACATCACTTGTTCTTAATAAATCTTTTGAACTAAATTCTAACTATGATTTAATACATAACTTAGACAGAGGAAGTTTATTATGCCCATCTCCAGCTGTTGTTACGGCAGTGCTCTACAACTATAAAATAGTTCAAAAACTTCTTTCTAATGATTATGAAAATATGTTCCTTAAACAAAATAATCAACGTCAAATTGCCTCAGAAATATCGATTAGCTTGATAAATTCAAATGAATTTATGCATGTACTGTGCATGGTACCAATAAAGTTTTATAACATATTTAATTCACATTTGCAACAATGTATAACTGCTTTTGGAAGAAAAAGTACCAAAGATTTAAAGAAAGAAAAATAAATGAGAGACAACAGTTGAATAAATTGAGTAATCTATTTTTATTTATGTGTGTATTTATTTTTCCTGTATATATCTATAATTATATAGTATAGATTTTTGTCTAAAAATGTATTTGAAATGTATTTAATAATTCTTAATGCTGTGATTGTATTTGATACCAATAAAGCTACTGTTTTTAAAATTTGTTTGTCTTTTTTTTTTTCTTTTTTTGCTTTGAAAAAATACCTACTTTATTAGCTAAATGAATTACATTTTTACATATGGGTGTATTGTATTTTCTCTATATATACATTTATTTTAGGTATATATCTATGCTTTTATATGTGTACAATTTATCTAAAACATTTATTTCTAACTTATTTTACGATAACCTGTTATATTGTTATTAAATTGGAACTTTATTTTTTGGTACTTTTTAATGTTGTTATTGAACAGAGTGAAGGATTTTTGCTTATTACTGTGCATGATACCAATAGTTTTAAAACACATTTAATCTACATTTTTAACAATGCATAATTGAATAACTGTTGTTGGAGGGAAAATATAGAAACATTTTAAGCAGTGAAAAGTAATTGACAAATAGCTAAATAAACTGTGTAATCTATTTCTGTGTACATATTTAATTTCCTGTATATATCTGTAATCATATATGTATGGATTTAATAAAAAATATTTTTGTCAACTTATTTTATGGTAATTTTTCATGCTGTTATACAGACAGCAAACTTTTGTTTATTAATTTGATACCAATAAAGTTTTAAAACATATTTAACTACTTTTGAGTGAAAAAATAATTTTAGGAAAGAAAAGTGACAGACAAACAACTAAATAAACTGTGTAATCTATTTTTGAGTATATATTTATTTTCCTGTATATATCTATAATTATACAGGTGTAGATTTATCTACAAATATATTTGAAATTTATTTAATACTAATACTTGATGTGCGATACCAATAAAGTTACAGCTTTTAAATTTGTATGTCGTTTTTTGTTTTGAAAACTATTTCTAATTTTATTTTCCTCTTTGTAACTATTCTGAAAAAAATAAGAAGATAAATTTTAAAATTAAGAAATAATCATAGTTACGTAAAAAAAGAAACATACGAATGCAAAAGGCTCTTATAATTTGCTACAATGTAATAAATGTGTTTATGTTCAACGCAAGGCGTTCGTAGTAATGGATAATTATATACTTGCAATTATTATTTAAATAGGAAAACTAATATTCACTCATGTTTTATGTTTATGAAATACAATTTAATGATTAATTTACTAATTTTTTTAATCTGTAAAAAAAAGAATATAATTAATTTATAACAAGAAGTATTCAAAAAATGCATCAGAGAAGCTCCGTAGGCGATGGACGATTTCTCCCTACTAGTAGTGACGTCACAAATCAGTGGCCAGGCCTTGTATCTAGGAGGTGTTGTCTCTCCCCGTTCTTCCCCTCCACCCTCCCCCACCCCTCCTTCCGCGCCATCAGTCGAAGGCGCGCTTTTGCAAGGTACGGGTGAGGAGGATATGGAACTCACGCAGCAAAACTCGCTGCAAGATGAGATCGAGGTGCCTGTGGTTCCTAAAAAACCCCGCATCCCGCCGTTTTTTATTTCACCGAAAGGTGATTGGAGGCAACTTGTTGCTTTAGCCAAATTAAAAGCCCCCTCCTTCCAGTCCCAGATGTCGGGCCGATTCCTGAAGGTAACTGTAAGCGACGAAGTCGAATACATGAACCTCAGTCGTTGGCTCGAAAGCACTGGGGTGGAATTTAAAAGCTTCAAGCTGAAGCAAGATCGCCCAGTCAAGGTCGTTGTGAGAGGCCTTCCCTCTAATACTGAACCTGAGGATATCAAGGCTGAAATTGAAGCCGAAGGCTTCAAGGTCATCAAGATTTCTCAGATGAAGAATTATAGGATCAAGGCCCCCATGCCCCTTTTATACGTTCAGATAGAAAACGGCGTGGATGCCCAGAAAATATATGACTTCACGGAGTTATTCGGAACCCGCATCCAGGTTAAACCCTTCGATCGCGGGAATAAAGTCAACCAGTGCTGGCGATGTCAGGGTGGTTCCACTCCTCGGAGGTGTGCCACCTCCCGCCACGCTGCGTGAAATGTGCAGAGTCCCATTCGGCCAAAGACTGCACGCTTGAATTTGACGCACCCATGAAGTGCGCCAATTGCTCGGGCGAGCATGCGACAAATTGGAGCCGCTGCCCCAAACACCCCAACAACTCAAAGAAAAAAACCAAAAATCAGAAAAATAAAATGGCCCCAAGCCAACTAATCAACCCAAAAAACCCCAACACAGGCACCTCGACCTGATATCTCTAAGGCGAGAAAAGTCTCGCCTAGTCTGGACTACTCTAAAGTAGTCCAAAACAAAATTCCCAGGGAGCATGTTAGCCCCCCCTCAACTTCTAAACCCACAATTAGACCGCCCCCTAGCAAAGATGCCAGCATAAATACCGGCCTCTTAAAGGATTTACTTGAAGTGATAGAGGAATCTCCCTCTATCGACAAGCAAACCTTCTGCAGCGTGTTTAAAAACTTCCTTTCTGCGCTCCACTCGGCATCTGCGGACGTAGATAAAACCTACGTAATTTTCGAAGCCTATTGCAGGCTTCGCTCCCTCCAGGCTTAACTTTCCCCGCTCACGTGAGTACTTCGTTAAAAATTGGATTTTGGAATGCAAATTCTTTGCGTAACAAAATCAATGAGGTCCGCGATTTTGTTTCTGAGCAAAACCTTGACATGTTTTTGGTCCAGGAAACCTGGCTTGAGCCGGGTATCAACCCCCAGATCGCAAACTATCGTCTTACTACTGACGATAGAATCGAAATTCCCCATACCGTAACGCGAGGCGGCACGGCTATTTATTGTAAAAATGAGATCGTGCACCACAGGGTTCCCCTTCCTAATTTACAAGGAATGGACGTCACTGTGGTGCAAATTAAAATTAATAATTTCCCTCCCATAAATATTGTTTCGGCCTACGTCAGAAAAAGAGCAGGCCATAATTTCCCAATAGAGGATTTTAAAAAAAATTTTAATGCTGGCAGTAATTGTATTATTGCTGGTGACTACAACGCGGCTCATGTGAGTTGGCGCAATGCCAAGTCGACTCGTTACGGTCTTGCGCTGCACCAACTAATTAGCGACATTTGGGGAGCGAAATTAGTCGCACCGCAGACTGCCCCACACCTCCAACCGCGCCAGTGGTTTGGAAGTGTTATCGACTTGGCGGTGTTCAAGCACATACCCTTCAATCATAGTGTCAGAGTTCTTAATGATCTCAGCTCTGATCACTACCCCGTAATACTTGAACTAAATTTAAATACTTCAATTATTAAAAATCCAGAGCAACTTTCTACAAATTGGTTTAATTTTAAATTTGCTCTAAAGAAGAAACCCCTCCCCACTGTTGATCTCACCAGCAATGAAAATATTGAATTAGCTATTTCTGAACTCAATCAAAATTTTTCCGAGGCTTTCGTTGAGGCCTCAAAACCAAAATTTAATAATGCTCCCAAAATCCTCTCACCCGAGATTAAATACAAAATTTATCAACGCAACAGGTTACGGAAATTTTGGCAAAGAACTAGGTGCCCTAGTATTTATTCCGAATTCCGTACCCTCAGTCGTGAGATAGCAAAGGATATCCAAGGACATTCCCGCGCCCAGTGGGAAAAGCACATTGAGGCGTTATTGCCCGTCGACAACACTCTTTGGAGGAAATCCTCCCTACTCCGTAAGCCTTTTCAATCCATTCCCCCTTGAAAGGGGCACTAGGCAGTATCGCGATAACCCCTACTGAAAAGGCGGAGGTTATCGCAGACAGTTTGCAAGAATAGTTCGAACCTAACCACGTTGTTGGTCGAGAACTATTCGACCAACGCATACACGATGAAGTTACTAACTTCATCAATACCCCACACGTTCAAGAAATTGAACCCACCACTCGAACGGAAGTCTTATCCTACGTACAGAGACTTAAGCCCCGGAAATCCCCCGGACTTGATCAAATTTCTAATCGTATGATTAAAAATCTCCCCCTTAAATTCCTTCTATTTATCACTGTTGATAAATCAGCTTTGTAAAAATAATTATTTCCCAAACTCATGGAAAACAGCCGTGGTCATCCACATCCTAAAGCCCAAAAAAGATTCGGCTTTCCCTCTAATTACCGTCACATCTCATTACTTTCTTGTTTGAGCAAAGTATACGAATTTGTGATTTTGCAACGTCTGAATCAACACTGCACTGCTTCTAATTTTATTATTCCTCAGCAGTGCGGTTTTCGACCCAAGTGCTCGACAGTTCATCAACTGCTCAGAGTAACGGAGTTGATTCATAGTGGCTTCGCCAAGCACGAGGCCACGGGTATACTTTTTCTGGACATAGCCAAAGCCTTTGATAAAATTTGGCATGATGACTTATTAATCAAGCTCATACGACTTGACTTCTCTCCCCCCTGATCAAGTCCATTCATAGTTTTCTCTCAAACCGTGCATTCCGAGTGAGAGTCGATAAAACGCTCTCCTCGCCTCGACCAATCAGAAGTGGCCTTCCGCAAGGAAGTCTCTGTTGTTCACTCTGTACGTAAATGATGTACCGCAAACTGATCTATCGCATTTAGCAATGTTTGCCGATGATACTGCTATTATCACGCAGAATAAGAGATTTTCCATTGTGATCTCTAATCTGCAACACTACATATCCTTGCTCGAACTCTGGCTCACTGACTGGAAAGTAAAAGTAAATGCTTCTAAAAGTGCTTGCCTCATGTTTACGCGTAGACCCCGACTTCCAGTCGGATTAACTCCCGTCCAAATTTTTGGCCAATCCGTCCCCTGGGTACATGTTGCAAAGTACATAGGGTTATTTTTAGACGCAAAATTAACTTTTGCCCACCATATAGAACAGACTCGCAAAAAAGCGCCGGCTGTTCATGCCGTTCTTAAATGGCTTATCTCCCGTAGGAGTAAACTTGCGATCCGGCATAAGGTTTTGCTCTATAAATCAATAATCCGACCGGTCATGTCATATGGATCACAAATCTGGGGATCCGCTGGCATGTGCCATTTAAAGAAGCTACACACGCTGACGAACTCATTTTTGAGACAAATAGTTAATGCTCCCTGGTTCGTACGCAATGAGGTCATATATCGTGATTTAAAAATTAAACCATTTTTACCACATATAAAGGACCTTTCTAAAAGGTTCTTTGATAAACTTCCTAACGTTCCCAATGAACTAATTAGTAACCAGCCTGCATACGATCCCGCAGTACCTTCGTCTCAAAAGCGCCCCAGAGCGCTTCTTGATCACGAATTTATAAATTTCCCCCGAGCCAAAAGGCTTAGGGTTTAAATTTAGCTTATTATCATTGGGAACTTATTTTAAATTTTAATTTATTGTTTAACTTAAACTTACTACTTAAAAGTAAAAACTCTCTCTCACCGTAAGTAGTAAATCCTAGTTCCGCGCGAAATTAACGTTTTTCCGAGGCGATGTTTACCGCGGTCGGAATCCGGGAGGGTGTCCCGAACGGATTCAATTTTGAGGTTGTTCTCGCTTCAGCTTTCCTTTCCGGCCACCAGATGGAGGCACGGACCTATCTATCTAGCATCTCTTGTAAAATTCGTTTCACATCCAGCAATCATTAATTAAATTGTTCTTTTGAACAATCGCTAGTATTTTTGAGAACTGGATATTCCTCAACTACTTCTATTAATTATTTATCATGATTGTATCACATATATGACTTCATTGCGTCATTAGAAATTCTTATACCGCAAAGTCCTATATTCACCTTTTTAGTCCTACCCCCCAACCCCATTTTCTTCACCGACAATGTGCAAGTTGGTTCATTTTAAATTTTTATTCAAAATTTATTTTCTCTCCCTCTTTTTGCACGAGATCTTAGAATTTTTATTCAAGATCTCTTTGTCTCGGGTCGTTTATTTTCGGATCGACCCAATCTATTTCCACGCCCACTTTCTGCGAGCAACTGGCCTCGGCCAATCAGATCGCAGAAAGCAGGGCAATCGTCCCTTCGGCGGACAGACTTCGTCTGTCGCCGCTCCAGCAGAATTGTTCTACCCATTTAATTTAATCTTTTAATTAAAAATTAACTTATGTAACCCCATTAATTTGGCTCTAAATTTTAAAATTCTGATGAGGAGGTACGTCCCTCATTTAGGGACAGGTACTCTGTAAATTACATGCCACTTGCCGTCTCTTGTTATGTCCCTTCCCCCTAAAAGCAAAGCGAAGCAGATGTCTATCTCTTTTATGACCCTTAAATTTCTACCAAAAATCAGAGGGAGGGAGACATTTGGTTATTCGTAATGTTATTGAATATACGTCACACAGGCTATAGAGAAAGTCAAGGCTATAAAGAAATATTTGTTTTTACTTTTTTTTTTCTTATACAGTTTGAACTGATCAAGCTTTCCGATGAGAATTTATTTTATTACTAGCTGGTATACCCGTTCTTTGCACGGGTGAACTGAAAAATTAAACAACAAAGATTGAAGGATAAAGAAGTTTTTAATGAGTTAATTTTACGTGAATTGCAAATTAAACAAAAAAAAAGCTTTTTGCATATCTCAGGTAAAAAAACAAACAAAAAACACCTTTGCTAAATTTTAAGTATGTAGATCTAATAGCTGATAAAAAGGATTTTTTTTTGTTTATAATTCCCCGTAACACTCTTGAGGGTCGATTTTTGAAAATACCTCCCTAAGCTGATCTCTGCTCAGCAAAAGTAACACATTGTTAAAAGTGTTGCGTAATGAACGCTTAAAATAGTGTAAATAATTTATATCTGAAAGTGTAGTACATTAATATTACTTTCTGTTGTATTTATTTTATGTTAAAATTGTAATATTCTCAAGCAACGCCGTTTCTTAAATTATAATGGCTATAATGGAGATTCAATGAAAAACACAGCAAAATGATAACGATAGTCAAATTGGCAAATGTCTAGCTACTTTCATAGCTCGAGCTTTGTAAGACCCGCCGTGTAGGGGCGCGATGCACTTTAATGCTTTAACTACCGCATTATGATTTACTCAGTTTTTTCATGCAATATTGGTTTTTTTTTGGATAACTACATTCAAAATTAAGGGATATATATAAACAAAATACTCCACTTTGGGAAATTTAATCCGTTAGAGATAATAAATTAATTAAAGATATTCCACTGTATAATTAATTATCTACACCGTTCACTTAAAATAAATAGTCAAATCGTTTTCTAAAGTCTTCATGAACAAACAAAAACATAAGACACTTAAATTTTGACATAAACTATTTTTTCGGGACAAAAATAATATTCTTTGCAATCCGCTGAAAACGCATGTCTGCTGCAAAACTGTTCGCCTTCCCCGCTAAAATACTCATCATAAGACCCGTGCTGCCATATATCTTGGAAGAGTGAATTTCAAAGAATATTCCTGCTAAGTATTGGTAGAATATTCCTTCTAAGTTGGCGTGGTGTGGTAGTTAGGAGAAAGGGGTGCCAGCTCAGGTGTCATCCACGTCACTTGACCATGGTTCAAAATTACGTGGTCCGTTGCCAAAAGCCCTCGTGTAGCTGAACAGTGCGACGTTAATATTCTCTCACTCCAAAAAAATACATTACAGTAGTTATAATTATTTTTATATTTAAAAATGCAATATTCGCCTATTCAATTAAAATAATAGCGTTATAATTAACTACTAACCACAAAAAAACTATGGAAATATGTCCAAATGATGTAGTGTGAAAGACAAAGTTTATCTAATGTAAGTATCAGAAGCAATAAAAGTATTTATTTTGAAAAACGATCAATTTCTTACTACCAAATGTGCATAATAAAATCATTAAAAAAACATCCAAATAAAGAGATTTATAACAACCTCTCCCTTCAAAACTTAGTTTGAATCTGAAATAAAAAAAATTAGGGATTATGCTGTTCACAGGAATTAATTAGAAGCGAGTGCCTTGCGTAGCCAAAACCAAAAGAGTTCTTTCACAAACAAAAGATAGATATATGCTGACGTGGGCTTTTTTGTAGTGCAAGCCAGAATTGCTTGCAGATGGCAGAAATTTTTCCTACTTACTTGACAAATATCGTTATATTTTGGACACTTATAATATCTTTATAAATTATAGCCTATGTGTTATTCTGATGTATAAGCTATATTACTGTAAAGTTTCATTAAAATCCATTTAGTTCAGTGTTTCTCAAATTTTCAATACTGGCGACCCAATTTTCAATCATAATTTTTGTCTCGCCCCCTGTACAACAATAATGTATTTACTGCAATAAAAATGCACTTTGAGAGAGAAACGCTAAAGTTACAATACGATCTTATTTATAAACCGTACAAATTAATACGATAAGTATATTAAATTTTGTGTATATGTAACTTTTAAGTAATATATATTTTAAGAAAATTACTTAAAATATATATTACTTAGAATTATGTTATTTTTCTTTCTCTAATTTTTAAATTGGAACAGATCGCAAAATGATGTATTTAATTAAAGATTTATTTACTTCAGCATTCATTTCTCAAAGTACAAATGTCATTAAAAAATAGTATAGTCAATGTCGCTTTCTATCATATCCATCACATCTGGCATTATAGGGTACGTTTGCGTGAGTCTGGGCAACCTATCGGACGTCTGCGCAAAACATGTAAAAATGCTTTTCCTCGTACAATTCTAGTCAGTTTTGGTCGATTCGATACTCCTATAGCTACCGAATCTAGCTTGAATGTACATTTTTTTAATTTCCACGTTAATTGTAATTCACGGTAATTAAGTACTTACGGCAGTAGATTAAAACAATATCATACATACATTTTTAAGTCGTAAGCAAACATTCGACCATAATAAAGAATCAACAAGTACACAGACGAACGAGCATGGTTCCGAAAATTAAATCAAGGCGATCTTCTCAAAAATACTTAAATTTTGGATTTACCACTACTGAAGTAAATGATGGAAAAAAGCCCCCCAGCTCGATATGTGTTAAAACTTACAAATCTGTAGAACAACATGTGAAAGTTGTTTTTAAAACATGTAAAATCATTTAGCTATGTTGGCAAAGAATTTTAAAAAGTATTTTCTGGATGAGGACAGCTTGGTAGCAAGTTACGAGTGGATTAGGGATCTATTTCAAGATACTCCAGAAGGACTCTCAACTTCCGAAGAAGAAATCTTCATAGATTTCACATCCAGTGAAAAATTAAAAGGCAATTTTGTAATAAATCGCTCTTTGAATTTGGGGTAGAGGTGGATGAGGATATATCTGTACTGAAAACAAAAGCACTTCGTATACTATTACCATTTTCAACATCCTACCTTTTTCAAACTGGATTTTCTGCAGTGGATGCCTTGAAGACAAAATATAGATCTCAGCTAAATATAGAAAAATAACTCTTTAAGTGTCAATTTCTGATATTAAACCTTCCTTTGAAAAACTTTCCTCTACAAGACAAGCCCGTGGAAGTCCCTAATAATTATTAAACTTGTTCTTAATTTAGTAATAAGATTGATTGATTGAATATTAACGTCGCACTGTTCAGCTGCATGATGGCTTTTGACGACGGACCACGTAATTTTGAACCATGGTCAAGTGACGTGTATGACACCTGAGCTGGCACCCCTCTCTCCTAACTACCACACCAACGGGAAAAAGTTTCAACTCTCAACAGATTTAACGTGCATCGCTGCCCTACACGGCGGGTCTTTAGTGGCACTGGGCTCGTACTCGTGACAAGGCAAGCCACGATCCGATACCTATACCACTCGGCTACCGCGGCCAAATTAAGTAATAAGAAATTATTTATAAAATACCTTCTTCAGTACTGATACATCAAACGTATACTGGCTGAAACACCGACTCTTCGCACGAGTTCATTTTTTAAAAAAATAAAACATTATTCTTGATATAATAGCTGAACTGTAAGGAGAGTAAAACTGTGTGCACGACATAGTATACAAAAATGTAAAATGATTTTTTTTTTAGATAAATGCTATAATTGTAAATAACTGTTTAAAAGAACTGTAATTTTAAACCTCACACAATTAGTATTTAGAATTAATGTTAAATTATGAAAAAGAATATAAAATTCCGATGAAGAATAATTGTGTTACTTTTTAACATTTAAAGCGAGAAGACTTCAAAAAGTTTTAACCCGGGAGCAGGCGCGTACTTGATATTAACATTAATGGTAGTGCGGGGGGACTCAGTCACCCCAATCATTTGTTTAGAATTATTTTTACTGTACACGATACAAATCGGAATTCTAGTGAATATTTTAATTTATAGAAAGTATACTTACCTTCTTTCAAGGACTATTCAATTCTTTGATGATTTGAGAAAAAATCCAATAAAACTGAACTAAAATGATTCAAAAGTACAAGACCATAATAAAGGACGCAAATCAGACACTTTTCAATTATCCTACAGAAATGTTAAATTAATCAATTCTTTTCCAAATATCGCAAAACTCAATTATTTACAATTTCCCTAAGTGAAAAGCAAACGCATAAAAGATGGGAGGGAACTAATATGGATAATAACCATACCATAAGTTTGAAGGTCAATCAAATGATTAGCAAACGTACTATGCAGCCTGGCTGAAAAGTGAATCATGACTTCCTTTTCTTTTTCTACAACTAATGTACAGTATTTCAATAATAACTACAGTGGTGAATTGTTTATCTTCTTAGAATTTTTCTCAGGGTCTGGGTTTCGTTTTTTCTTTTAACGAGTAATATTTTATGTTAAAATGTAATAAAAAATCTCTCATTGAGAAAATACAGCAAATAAAACAAAATGGTTTTTTTTCTTTAATTTGGTTTTGGGATCAAAGATAGCTATTTGATGACGGAAAAAAGCCAGATAATAAACATAAATTATGTCAGTGTTGTTGTGTGTATTTTTTTTTTATTATGGAAGAAAGCATTTTGTTTTACTTCTCTTTCCGGTTATTTTTTTAAAAAAAAATCTTTAAATTTTCGATACGCTCGCGCCCCCTTGTAGGGTCATCGCGCCCCCCAGGGGGGCGCGCCCCACACTTTGAGAAACACTGTGTGTGATTTAGTTGTTTTTGCGTATAAGACTCCCAAACATCCTCACAAACTTTCACATTTATAATATATATCTAGATGAGTCAACACCCTGAATTATACCCCTTACAATTATAACTAATTAAATGAGGATCCAGGTTTATCGTAATCATGCTATATCAAATACATTCTCTATACGTTTGAAACAAATTTTGTTACATAATATTGTTTTTCTTTCTTATCTAAATTATCACAAAAATAAATCTCAGCCAATAATACAGCTGCTTGTAGATATGATCCAACATTAAAATACAGGGAATAGAATAATATGCAAAAGTTGAGATAAAAGCAAAATAAACTTCAGTTTTTTTGGTCAAATTATTGAAAATGGTGTTTTACCAAATTTAATGCAGTCGCATACTATTGAAATTGAGGCACCACAAATCTAAAGTTTCCGTATTATTTAGCAACCAATATCACAATTAATCAACAATGTATTATATTCTGATTTTAAACTATGTTTTAGATTGTCTCATATATTTCAAAACTATTCATCAAAATAACAAATGTACTCGTGTATGTGATCAGTTGTATTAAAAGTGTTTTAAAAAAATAATGTAGTTTTTGCATTGAATTTACCAAATTTGTTAAAAGTCATGTGTCTTACAAGTCCCAATTTCATGTAGGTTATCCTCTTTTTGTATGATATTTGGTTATTTTCACGCTCCCTTAAATATATATTGATGCGACGCTAATGATAGTTTATTTAATTACTTTCTTTTTCTTAACCAAAAATACTAATTTCTTAACTTTCCAGGTTCTTAAGTTAACATCGCATCATGACTTAAGTTAAAATTAAACACCAATATTCTATAGACAAATTACTGTACTCTAAATTAAAAGTCCGATCGTATAGTGGTAACAATTAATTTTATTGAATAACAATTTTTTTAAGTAACTGTAAATATACTGCATAACAAGATTAAAATTTAACTTATCTTTGAGAGAGATAGGAGGTGGGATGGAGTAGGGACATGGTTGCCACCGGAGTCCCGCGGAGTCTAGATTCAAGGTCTGGATCTGCTCAGTCTGTCTCTGTCTATGTCCGTGTCCCTCCAAATCGGAGTGCATCCCGTTTTTAATCTACGACGCTTTACTCGAAAATCCTAGAGCGGACTATTTGCCTTGTCCACTTAATTGCCTCTGATTGCTCCAGAACCACCGCAGAGTTACCGCACAAAGTTCATTGCCTTATTGAAGCGCGGGAAAATCCTATGACGCACCCCAATATTTATGAGTGCAATGAACCTTCCAGGTGTGGGAATGTTAGGCACCCTTTGCTGAGGAATTCACCCCTCAGTGATGGGGAAAGAAAACGAATTCCACCAAACTGAGTTCGCAATTTTGAAGTTCTGTTTAATATTCCTGATTAATCCGCGCCTCCCATCAATATATATATAATGCAATTATTTATGAAATCAAATGACCTTTTATTTCAGCAAAATTTGTTGCAATTTGATAAAAATTATCTGTGTCATCACCCTTTTTGCGATATTCAAGGCTTCACCATATTCTCTATCACTTTGCGTGATTAAATTTTTATACATCATTATGAACTAGGATTGGCACAATTTACTGTATTTAACATTAAATGAAAAGCAATTGATTTACACTAGAGGACTGTGAATATTATCTTTGACTCAAAAGTAATTTTTTTCCCACTTCAGTATTTATCAAAAAGAACACGGAAGAATAACAAATAGAAGTAATACTATTATATGATTGAATAAATAAACTATTTTCATAGTATATGCATGTTTTGAAGATTTAAGAAGCAGAAAAAATAAGATTATCATCCTTATCCCCCACACACTAATCAGTAGGAATCGCGCTTTTATGACTGTTTAAAAAGTTTGGGAGGAGGAGGATTGGAACTCGATAATTAAATTAAACAGGAATTTAAGTATGATGTCCATTATAATGATAAACGCGTCTTAAAATTTTAGTTTTATAATTAGATACATTTCTATGAATAAACTCTAATTAAATTATTTAAAATTAGCAAGGATATAAAATTACGGCCAGAAAATCTTGTAAAAAATTCTGATCACTTTTTCTTAAAAAAATTAAAACATGCTTTATATACTTAAATTAATATAAATTTAGAAGTGTTTTTTTTTTTTTAGTATTTTGTAAATAATTGGCCGTATATATGATTTTTAACATAGCAGAGAAATGCATCCCTTTTATTTAAAATAATTTACTGTAAAGAAACAGTTGTGTGAAATTGTAGTTTCTATTGTTGCTAAGTTAAAAAAATATTTCAATAAACCTTTTCGTTTATTTTATAGGCATTTAAATAAGGGAATTTATTTTTAATTCGGCGTTTAATATAGTTATTTTAGTAGAGGAAACCATAAGAGAGTATCCTATGGTTTCTTATGGAACGAAAATTCTTGCATTTTAAATTTGTGAATTTTTAACTTTCTCTTTATAATTTTTGTCTTGTTCAAAGTAGAATTTCATTAGGTACAAAAAAAAAAAGAATCGCTTCCACAAATATGTATTTATATATGAATAATTACATTTAGTAGTAACATGGAATTGAAATCCACTTTTTCATTATTTTATTTGCCACAAATTGAGTCGAGTTTACACATTATATGTGTAGATATATGATTATACTATGGAAGGATATATACTAATTTCCGTTTGAAAAAATGTGTTTAATTTATAATCTGATCTAACTTTCAAGTATGAGAAAAAAATTGTTTCTAGTTAATTTTGGAAGTATGCTCTTTTTTATTTTTACAGAGAGAGAATTTGATATAAAGTGATAAAAGTTTAAGCTTTTAAAAATTTTCCGTTTATAATATATTAAACAAAAATATCAGAGAAACTCTATTCATTGTCAGAGTGAAAACCATAGCTTCCGGTCAATCCATCATTCGACGTATCATTATGAATATACATACATATTGAATGGTTATTAATAAAACAAGTATTTATACGATTACGTAACGATTCAAGTGTAATTTCATGCCCCACAGAATGAGCGAAAGAAATAACCGATTTAATAAAAATCTATTAGTGAATATTTAGTGCACAAGACATCTAAAATTATAAATAAACATTGTATTTTGTAGAATAGAAAACTAAATACGAAAATAAGCATTTCAAATCACTTTAGGAAACACTTTTTATTCTGTATCAAAAAACTTACCCTTTCGATTCATAGTAATAATATTTTTGAAAGATCCGATTAAATTACTTATTGGTTATATTTAAAATACTTATTCGTAACATCTATAAAATGTACAATAGAGGAGCTGCTATTTTTTTAAATTTCCTTGTCAAGAGTAATCGCATTATTTAAATTAATGCAGTATCATTTCGTTAAAAACTCGGGGCTTCATCGAATTCATAGCAAGCGCTGATATTGGCGCGAAATATGCTAGGCTTGTTAACCCTGCAGAATGTTATTCCCCTGTTTCCTTCCCCTCTCCTCTTCTAAAATTGCTCTTTATTTAACGACTTCCCAGGATTTTGGAGATGTATAACATTTTTTTCCCAGCATTATAATCGACTATATTTTTTTCTTTGTAAGTTATATATTTTTTTTCGTTTGAAGTATTTATAATAGTTTATTTTACAGCAGTATTATTTATATATATACAGTTGAAAGATGCATGGCTCTTCAAGCTAAGCCTACTTTTTATTTTTTCAATAACTAAATCAAATTACTTTAATATACATTTTTGTTTCGCGCATTGATCTAATTTTGTCATTTTTTTTTCAGTGTAATTCTAGGGTGGGCGATAGGGAAGCTGTTCCGTTATTTCTATTTTGGTTTAAGGCAGCGTAACGTTTATTTTTTTTTTCATGTTTACTTATAAATGTGTACAGTTGATTTTTGTGTATTTTTCTGGTTTTAGATTTAATTAGGTTTTCAATTTTTTAAAATAAAGAATGTGAAGTTTTTGAAGGCAACATTTAAGTTATCAGAAATTCTTAACCTGGAAAAGAATTGAGACAACTTTAAATCTAAAACTCAAAACAGTACGTAAGTATCAAATGTATACATATAAAGGTTTAAAATATGAAAAAAATAATAATAAACGGGACACAAGTCTGAAACCTAAGTTAGATATTTTTAAACTGAAAAAGAAACCACAGAATTCAATCTAAACTAAGAAATGATTTGGAATAATCTAAAATATAAGCAAAACAAAAATGTATATTAAACTAATTTTATTCAGTTATTGAAAAAATATAAAATACGCTTAGGTGGATATGTTATAACGGATTATTGCTGGAGTAAAATTGCGTTTTACAAGAATTAATTTACGCGGTAAAAAGAAACTACCGTTTGTTTTCAATGAGTGAAATTTGAAAATTTTCACATAAGAACCAAGCCCTAAAAAAAAAAACTATAACTTGAATGCAAACATAAGTGAAGGGCTTGGCATCAAAAATAGATTTTCGAGCCAAACAACTTTTTCGATTAATGGTTTATACTCGTTCCACCTTTGAAGAACAGGTTCACTAACGAATGCAAATCACCAAATTGGCTGAGTGAAAAATATATGCATGTGAAAAATTTAATTTTGTTTCATAATAAGTACATATCTTTATTTCTATAAGTTCACTTATTACATCCGTTAAGAACACAAATATTTGTGAAAAATTTAATTGCTCTTACTCCATTAACATTATTTTATATAAGTAAGCTTATAATATAAATTATTTGCAATACATTTAAATGTTGTTTTTGTATGTTATCTTAAGATATAATGAAGCATAAAATATAATTCTGAAACTAATTGAAAAATTTATCTCTTAAAATTTACTATCCTTCGTAAAACTTTTAGTTTTCTTAAAAAATATCTCGATGTGCACATTTGAAAAATTACGTTACTGACATATGCGAATTTTTTAAACACGTGTGTTTGTGTGTGTGTTTCATTTATTCCGGTTAAACTAACCAACCTAGAAGGATAAAACTTCATACATAAATACAAAAGGTCATAATGCTATGCACTACGAAAACTTTCTTTTTGAAATTCGCTTTAGATTTTAAATTTCAATTTTTTAGCAATTTTTCTACAAACTGCTGATATGTCACTCCTGTACAAGTTTGCAGAAATTAATGTTTCAAACTGCTTTATGGAGGATTGTTTTATATTTTATTATAAATATATTCATTTAGGGTTGTATTTATTTGTTTTTTAATTCTTTGTGGAGAATTGCAATTTTTTTTCTAAAAAATTGTCTTATAAAAAGTGCTTTTTCTAAATTTTTTTTAGTTTGGTAATACGCTTTTGTTTACAGTTGATTTAGCGATGTCGACAGAAGTGAATTGTGTTTTCTTAAGCATATTTTATCCTTTTCTGGAATTTCAAACAAAAGGGATGAAGCTTTGTTTAATTCATTAATGCTAGTGGACTTTCAGAAATGAAAATATTATAAGTTTTTGCCACTATGGGTGATACCAAAGTTTGCTCAATGTTATGTATGTGTGTGTTCGGGATACAGTTTCATGTTAAATCAGTTTATTTTGTTATAATAGAATCTGTTTTCTGCAAGGCTGTTTTTTTATTTTAATGCTCATTAAATTTGTGTATCTTTTATTTTTATACATGATTATTTCTGATTTACTATAGTACTACATGTTGATTGTGTAATAGAGCAACTACCCTTGCAAGACCTAACTTAATTACTGTACTCTGGCTACTTTTAAATATATTTTCATACCATCTGATAGTCGCAATTTAGCGCATACTACACATGCGAAATCAGAGTTGGAGAGTTATTTTGAATGTTGGCATTGGTATGTTAAAATGTTACATTTCCTTTCATTATAAAACCAAAATGTAACTTTTTTTTGTCATATAAAACACATAAGAATCTTTTTTGATATAAAGGTTCAAATTTTGCTGCGGTGATGCCAATACGTAAGTACATTTTCCTTTATTAGCAAATTCCATGTTTTTCCATTGTAACTAGAAAGTAGAAAAATGTATAAAGAAAATGACATTATATTCAAACTAATTGGGATTAACAGACTGTGTGTCAGTGGTGTGATTTAACCCTCTCGCTGCATAGTTATTTTATCTAGGTAGGTTCAAAAATTGTGTATGGTTTTATTACGTTTTTCAAATTTACATATTAAATCTACATTTTAGAGTTTAAATATACAAAATAAAATTTTTAAAACAGTTTTTATTTTTAAATATAGAATTAGATCATCAAAATATGAACATTAAAAACATAAATACGCTCAGTACAGGTTACACAGCTACATAGTCGGAAAAATGCATGCTCGTGGAAATCCTTATTCCGCAAATTTTGCTACATCTACTTTGCCCGTGGGATGCGCAGTTAAGTTAGAATTTCTATTTACATATAAGATTTCTTAACTTTTTCTTTTGAGCTGCTTACAGTAGTTTCATTAAAATCAGACCTTAATTGATCTATTTAGTATAGCTGTTTGGTTTGAATTGATGTTATAATTTCGACTATGTGTATAAGGTTACTTTTATATTTATTTTCTTTTTCAATTTTAAATATTGGAGATTTTTGTTGTGTTTTTTGTTCAAAACTGTTTATGTCAATTTTATTGAAAATAGGGCTTACTTTTACTGTTTTACATAACCTTTTAATTTAAATTATTACTTTAACTAGCTGTTTGGCCCAGCCTTGAATTCTGATAAAAAAAATGTTTATATCTTGAAAAGATTTTCTCATATTTCCCTCTGGATTTTTTTGAAATTCAACATTGAAGTGATTTTATGGGTAAAATCCTAGGAGAGCCCACACCCTTGGCGAAAAATTGAAAAAAGCGCCAAGCCAGAACAAGACGGTGCCAATCGAAGCCGACAATAGCGGCAAAGGAATATAGCGGGAAAAGGTGGATGCGTAATGAAAATATATGTAAACAATACAGAAATCAAACATTTAAGATAAAAAATATACAAACAGCACTTACTTTCTTACTGCTGATCTTTTCCAAGTGGAGGGGGCAGCGTAACAACAGATTTTAAAAAGCTTTAAAGGTCTCATCACTAAGCGAATGATTCTGCGAGGTAATGGTCAAACATACATTGGGCATGGCTGGTACAATTTCGAAGAAAGAGTTTTATTGCCGACCATGTTACATCATGCCGATCATTACATTTAGGACATTCATAACTCTAAGCAATCAATCCTTCCTTCATACACCATTCAATCTATTCTTTCTTACCTTTCGCATTCAACAAAGTAAAATATTCTAAAGTATATTCCCACACACACGCAGCCAGCCCGGAGCCCAACAACCAAATGAAATTTGAAATGCGCGCCCACAATATACGAAAATGTTAGAAATAGTTAGGGTTGCCACATGCAGCGTTAAAAAAAAGTTGGGTTACTAAGATGGCACAATTATTGCCAACCAAAGTAATTCGCGCCAAGGGTGTGGGCTCTCCTAGGAGTGAACCGATTTTATGTGTCTCATGCCATCATGGTTTCATGTTGCTTCTGATAATCTCTTCCTCACATAGTTTCTTGAAGATCATATGCATATTTTATGTTATACTGTCCATATATGATATATATATATATTCACTTATCATTAAAGTTATTTATCATTGTATGTACTGATTCATTTGCTGTTTGCTATAAAATTATAATATTTAATAGAAATATTGCAAAAAAGTATTGTCTCAATTTTTGAGCAACACTGTTTATTTGTTTCATTCAGTACTGTTGTTGGTTCTGGACTATTTCAACTGAGACCTGTTTTAGGTGAATTTTAATTTTAGTTACTACTAATTTTAATTTTTTTTAGTATTGAATTACATCTAATTTTCTTTTGCACTTAAAATTCATAGTTAATGCAATTTTTGTCATGTAGCATTATGATTTAATTTTCCTTCTTACAATGTGTTCTTCATATAGATTTTTAAAGATTTTATGCATGTACATTTCCATGACATTTTTTGTGGTTGAAGAAAAAGGATAATTGCTTTTCTTCCTTCATCAGCAGATGCTGATCAATGTTGAACATCATGAAAAATATGTGCAGTTATTTAAATTCGCATTCCAATGGTGAAACGAATAAAAAAAATTGACGATATTGAACAATTTGTTGATACTAAAAAAACAATGCAAAGAAAATATCAGATTACGTAAAATCCAGCATATATATATATATATATATATATAACGCTCACCTATACTTTTGAGCTGCATTTTTTAATGTTTGTTATGTTCGCCCTATTATGCACATCCTCTTTTTTTAGGAAGAAACCTGAAATGTATATATGTAATGCTCTCATGTTTTGAAGTCATTATTCCAAGGTATAGAAAAAAATAGTATACTTCTATATAGAATTACAACCATTTAAGTTCATAAGGAGTGTCATTTCCCATAGCAGAAACATATTACTGCTATTTCTTTTCTGTTACAATTTTTATTTATATTTTCATTCTTTCATTTCTATTGACCTTTTTAAGCATGTTAATTTTCTCTTACATTCATATATATATTTTTATGAAAGCATTTTCTGTTAAGTGAAGTTTCAATGTGAACACTCATTAAAAATTTTTTAAATTTTGGGTACTGTTCTGCAATGACTGTACCCTCTTTAAATTAGTTATATTATGCTTGTGCAAAAAAAACCTGAATTTTTTATTTATTTTAATATATGTAAAAAAAACAAATCGGTCAGATTTTGATGGAAAATTGTTCAATTTGGCTGCGGTGACGCTATTGTGCAAGTACTGATAATAATTACTTATTCTTCAATGCAAATATCAGTACATTTTTTAGACAATCTTCACTTCTTTCCTGCTTTTATTCATATGTTCAAAAATAATAATAATGATCTGTTACACAAAGTTCCTTTCTGTTAGAAAAAACTTTATTGCTTTTCTTTGTTCAACGACAAGTTCTAAATCCCGCTTATTGTAACAATAAAATAGAAAATCCTAGCTAGCAGTATAACAAAAAGAAAATAGTACTAAATTAAACTAATTGCTATTAATGAATTGGCAATATTTGTAAAAAACTGCCTTCTATTTATGTCAACAATTGTTATTAACGAGATTTCTACATGTTGCTTTTCGGTTTGAATTAATGTTATAATTTCTACTATATGCTAGGTTACTTAGTACTTATTCATGTTTAAATTTTTTATATTTAAGAATTTCCGTGAGTGTTTGTTCAGCACTGGTTGTGGTAATTTTATCAAAATTAGGACTTAATTTTTCAGTTTTAGATAACCTTTTAGTTTGAATTAATGCTTAATTTCTATTTTAGTGTCGCACATTTTTATGTATGTTTATTTTCTAAACTATAATTTTCTTGCTTATTGTTCTTTCAATTACGTGACTCAAAAGTTAGTTTTTAAGCCAAAAAAATGATTTAAGCTTTTTGTAAACAGAAGCTAAATTAAGCTAATTGCTATTAAGGGTTAGATTATATTTGAAAAAAAAAAACTACCTTCAATTTATGTTAACAATTGTTATTAACCAGATTTTAGCATTGTTGCTTTTTTTGACCTCATAGTTTTTAAACCAATAAGTGCTCATCTATTGTTCTCGTGGAAAGATAGTTAAGTTTATTCATCAAGAAGATCTTCACAGAAACTATGAATGGGATTAAATGCTCAGCAAAATAATTTTCTTTTGCACTTTAAAATTCAGAAATAATGCAATTTTTGTCGTGCTTTATCATGGTTTAACTTTCCTTCTTAAAATTTGTTCTTCATGTAGATTTTAAACATTTTACATACGTACATTTGTATGACATTTTCTTTGGTTGAAAAAAAAAAGATTATTGCTTTTCTTCCTTCTTCAGCAAATACTATGTTCTCATCATTATAGGAAAACATCAGGTGTTGATCAGATTTTTTGTGTCGCATGGCATCTTGTATCAATTTTGCTTTTAGCATTCTTCAAATATATAAATATATTTATACAATTAGTGATCCAAAAGTTTTTGAGGGAGAAAGATGAAGCTTGATACAATTTTTTTCATGTTTCTCTTTGGATTTCTTTAAAATTCAGTGTTGATGTGATTTTACATCTCATCGGTTGGATCCTAGTCAAGCACACTGCTTGGTGACAAATTCTTTGGCACCATAAAATTTGGCGATAAAGTTTACAATATGGCAACCCTGCCAGATTGTCCAGTCTGGTGGCTAAAATATGGCAACCCTAAACCCAGTCAAGCAAAAAAAAATCGGGTGAAAAGTGGACATCGTCCATTTTCGCTCTTGGCCCTGCTGCAACGCGTCGAGTTCACCCCTGGTCTTACTTTCTTCCCCACGTGTTCCTACTTTTGTCTTGATTTTGCACCGGTTGTTAGAATGGCTTGCGAAATAAAATTGCTTGAAAGCAAGGCAACCACAGGATTTTTTGTTTTGCTTGGTGAACAAGGGAATCAGGCTGTTTTAGATTGGGTTATGAAAGAAGGATTAATTCCCTCCAGATATGAGTGTCTGAAGTGTAAAAAGGATATGCGTTTGGTTGAACGAAAGGGTATGTTTGATGGTTTTGAATGGCGTTGTCGAGTACAGTCGAAAGAGTATCCCCACTTTGTTTGCCGGAGTGTAAGATAATGTACGTGGTTTAGTGATAGTAGATTGAGTATTTGTGTGATCTTGTGATTAACCAGGTATTGGCTTGGAAAGAGTATGAATGAGTTTATAGTGCATGATTTAAAAATTAACACAGTGGTAAGTGATTGTTTACAATTTTTAAAATGCTGTTTTTCCTGTATTTTAATGCTTTTATCTGGTAGAAATGCTCTTTTGCCCTTTTCTTTATTTTATGCTTTTGTGTAAATACATGTGTTTCAGTATCCCTGATGCCATTACGGAAACCCCGTTTTTTAGGATTTTTGAACAGGAGCTGAGACCGTCACCCTCCCCCTTTTCCTTCGTTTTCGGCTCTGACGCCATTACGGAAACCCCATTTTCTTAGGGTTTTTGATCACCAGCTAAGACCATCAACTACCGATTTTTCTTCGCTTTCTTCCATGATGTCATTTTTTGAAACAGGGATTTTGGGCGGAAAAAAATGCTGCCAAAAACAGCAATGTGCCAGGCTAGGATTTTACCCATCTCATGCATCACGGTTTAACTTTGGTTCTGATAATATGTTCCTCATTTAGTTTTATGAAGATCATATACTTTGTATATATACTGTTCATATATGATATATATATTTCAATTATCACTATAATTATCATTATATTTCCTCATTTGTTTGTTCTTTGCAACAGAATAACAAATATTTTTTTAACTAAAATTTTGCAAAAAAGTATAGTTTAAAAAATGTAATTTTTTATCAACAGGGTTTATTATTTCTCTCATTAGGTTCATTACAGTTTGTTTTTTTCAACATGCATCTGTTTTAGGTAGTTCATTTTAGTTCTTACTAATTTGATTTTTTCCCTATTGTATTACATCTGAATTTTATATTAAATGTAATATAGATGTTATATAGATAGTATTACTTCCATTCCTCATGTGATATTAATTTAATGCTACAGAAAATTTAATTTAATGCTTTATTGCAATGTAGGCTTATTTTATCTATATTTTACAATTTTAGTTTGGTCTAATTTTTTTTCCAGTTGAAGATTTCCTAATGTATGTTATTTATGTTAATGTTTTAAGGAAATAGTTTATGACATAATTTTTTCTTTTGGTTTATCTATTTCAGGTTATTTCACTCATAGTTCCCATAGCAGAAACATACTACTGTTGTTATAATTTTTATTTCTATTTACCTTTTTAGCAAGTTAATTTTCTCTCTTTTATTCAAATATGCGTTTTTATGAAATCATTCTTATCTGTGAAGTGAAATTGCAATGAGAACACTCATTAAAAAATTATTTTTTTCTTTTGGATGCACTGCTCTGCAATGGCTGTACCCACTTTAAAATATATTATGTTTGCAAAAAAAGCTAAATTTTATTCATTGCGATACAGGGACACAACAAATGATTTTCCTTTCTGTATATGCTGTTGGACTATTTGTTTTGTTTGTTGCCATTTTTTAATTTAATTACTGAATTTACATTTGAAAAAACTGTACACTACCCACTGTCATCCACTATAAGTTAAAATATAAATATAAGCAATGTCCATATATATTATGGTTCATTATTAATTGCCATCCTTATTTTATATGCCTTTTATGATACTTCAAGCATTCTCTAAAGTTACAAAAGTAATTATAATTTCCAAATATTTTTTCATTGTTTTACTGAACATAATATAATTTTGTATTATATTTTTTCATTTACATACCACTTATAAAAATATTTCTTGAATATGAAATTCAGTTTACACACATATGAAAATAATAAAAACATAATTAGCCATTACATTGTACTGAAGCTTTTGCTTATATAAGTACAGAAAACCTGTGCAATGCTGGGCCATACAGCTAGTGAAGAATAAAATTCTGCTTCCCTGCATGTCTTACTGTATATTGATTGCATTTCTTCTTCTTTTTCAGGTAGATGTTAAAAAAAATTACTATTCTTAAGGGAACTAGAGTGCAAGACCCATTTTCTCCATTGACGACTTTAAATTGAGGTTTTTGTAGTCACAACTGTGAAAAAACTTGCACATTCAAAATTACAAAAATTGCTTTCCATCAAAGCAACTCGAGGCTTCATTTACAAATTCATTATGATAAAAAGCCCTATGTTTGTCAAATCTGCAACAAGAGTTTTTCTCAAAATGGTGTTTTAAAAAGACATTGACGTATTCATACCAAGGAAAAGCCTCATCTTTGTGAAATGTGCAACACTTGCTTTTCTCCACCTGGTCATTTAAAAGAACATTTACTGATTCATACAAAAGAAAAGCCTTATGTTTGTGAAATTTGCAACAAGGGCTTTTCTCAACTTGCTCATTTAAAATCACATTTACTTATTCATACAAAGGAAAAGAATTATGTTTGTGAAATGTGCAACAAGGGCTTTTCTGAATGTGGTAATTTAAAAAGACATTTACGTATTCATACAGAGGAAAAGCCTTATGTTTGTGATATTTGCAACAAGAGCTTTTCTCAAAATGGTCATTTGACAACACATTTACTTATTCATACAGAGGAAAAGCCTTATGTTTGTGAAATGTGCAGTAAGGGTTTTTCTCGAAATGATGGTTTAAAAAGACATTTACGTATTCATGCAAAGGAAAAGCCTTATGTTTGTGATATGTGCAACAAGGGCTTTTCTGAACAGTGTAGTTTAAAAACTCATTTACTTATTCATACAAAGGAAAAGCCTTATGTTTGTCAAATGTGCACCAAGGGTTTTTCTCAAAATAAATTTTTAAAAAGACATTTACATATTCATACAGAGGAAAAGCCTTATGTTTGTGAATTGTGCAACAAGGGCTTTTTTGAACGTGGTAGTTTAAAAAGACATTTACGTATTCATACAGAGGAAAAGCCTTATGTTTGTGAAACATGCAACAAGGGCTTTTCTGAACATGGTACTTTAAAAGGCATTTAAGTATTCATACAGAGGAAAAGCCTTATGTTTGTGAAATGTGCAACAAGGGCTTTTCTGAACGTGGTAGTTTAAAAAGACATTTACGTATTCATACAGAGGAAAAGCCTTATGTTTGTGATATTTGCAACAAGGGCTTTTCTCAACTTGCTCATTTAAAATCGCATTTATTTATTCATACAAAGGAAAAGAATTATGTTTGTGAAATGTGCAACAAGGGCTTTTCTGAATCTGGTAATTTAAGAAAACATTTACTTATTCATACACAGGAAAAGCCTTATGTTTGTGAAACTTGCAACAAGGGCTTTTCTGAACGTGGTAGTTTAAAAAGACATTTAAGTGTTCATACAAAGGAAAAGAATTATGTTTGTGAAATGTGCAACAAGGGCTTTTCTGAATCTGGTAGTTTAAGAAAACATTTACTTATTCATACAAAGGAAAAGAATTATGTTTGTGAAGTGTGCAGCAAGGGTTTTTCTCGAAATGCTGATTTAAAAAGACATTTGCGCATTTATACAAAGGAAAAGAATTGTTTGTGAAATGTGCAACAAGGGCTTTTCTCAAACAAGGTTATTTTAAAACACTTTTATGTTTTCATGCTAAGGAAAAGAGTTGTTGGTGAAATACGCAAGGGCTTTCCTCAAGCTGGTAATTTCAAAACACATTTGCTTATTCATACAAGGGAAAAGTTTTATATTTGTGAAATGTGCAACAAAGTTTTTCTCAAAATGATTATTTAAGAAAACCTTTATTTTCGTTCATACAAATGTAAAGCCTTATGTTTGTGAACTGTGTGCAACAAGGGGTTGTCTCAAAATGTCTCTTCAAAATTACATTTCGTTACTCATTCACCTCGTGGGATAATTAAGTATCTAATTTCACAACAAATACCCTTTTAAATAGATATTAAGAGCAACTGCAATTTTTTGTGTTAAAGAATTCATAATATTTTTTTTTCTACTTCTGGCGTGAATCAAGCAAGAAGTAGATATAAGAACACAATTTTATTTTATTAAATATTTTTCTCTTGTCAATTTTTAAGTAGATGGAATTTGTGAGAATTTAGAAATAAAATTCATTGAACTAACAGAATTATGGAAAGCTAAATTTGCAGAAAAATCTGTAAGATATTGACACTGATAAAAACAGCTATTTTAAATTGTTGGAGTGATTCATTTGATTGAAAAAGGTAGCATGTGCTCTGCTTTCCGTGTTTTGTTCTACATATTTATGTTAAGAAATTTTTTCTCATATGAAATATATTTTGAATCCTTGAAAAAATTGTTTAACAGCTGAACATTCGGAATCATGTATTACATTGAAAGTCGTCAATTGTTCCCTGATATTGCTACATTAAGTAAAGCATTTCACACACACCCAGTTAAAGTTCGCATTAAAATTTTAATTTTTTATTTAACTTTCTTCTATGAAACTTTAAGTTGTTTATTTCTTATTTTTATGAATATTTTTTAAAATGCTTAATTTGTGTACCTATTTTTGTTTTATTTATATTAAAGAATATTCATTTTATGTTTACTTCTTATTTTAATGAATATAATTAATAGATGCATATTTATGTGTACAGTTTTAAGGCTGTCTTCAATCAGTGTTTAAGAATATGAGCCGAATTTGAGAGATTTTTTTCAGGATTCATTCGGCTGAGGAAGGCAAGGTAAAAAATTTGTCAAGAAATACTCAGTATTTCCACCTTTTAAAAAGTACTTTTGTATTAAGATCAATTAATTTTTTAATAACATTTTCTAATTTTAAGCCTACAAGTAATTTTAACTTGCATGTTTTATGACCATTAATTTTAAGAATGTGTGTCCTTCTATTTGAATACTAAGTCTTATTTTTTTATCTATTGAGTTTTCCGGTTTAAAAAAATGTTTTCTCTTAATTCCTCGCATTTTTACAGTGCACAAAAAATTTTTCCTCACAATTTAAGCCTAATTGCTTCAAATGATTTTACTTGCTCATTTCATCACGCATTGGTTCAGAAATATTGGAAAAATAGAGAGAAAAAAAATGGAATCCCAAGAGAAAAAGTTCTCGATAAATGAAAAACGCACTTAACTACCTGGAGATTATTTTACGAAGACAATCATATAAAATGTTCTTGGTTCCTGGAAAAAGTTAGCGAAATAGAGAAATTCGCAAGATAGAGGTTCGTAAAATGTGTGGAGGCCCGACTATATTATATTCATTGAATTAATTTCCAAATTAAGCTTACTTAAGTTAGTATGGAATTGAAAACCTGTTTCGTTGTTGAATTTTAATAATTGTTCTTATTGATAATCCTGTAAAAAGCATGAAAATTTTTAAATTTGGAAACCTTAAAAATATATGAACATTTTTAAAATATCAACTTAAATACTTTTAAAAACTAGCTAGAGTTCTCATACCTAAATTTATATAAAACTTTAGTAGAACAGATATAGAGCCCACGACTGTGCCAGACCTTTGTTATTTTATAAAAGCTGAAAGTTTCTATGGATGTCACCAACACAGGTAAGAGTTTGGATTGTGGTTAGATGTGCAGGGAACAGGTAGTAAAGGTGTTGCCACTTTTTTCACAACTCAAACCACGATTTTGGATCGTACCTACCGTATAAAAAGTTACGTGTAACTAACATTGATTAATGTCTTAAAAAAGCAGAGAGTAGAAAGAAAGTGCCGTTATAACTAAAAAATACATTAACAAACTATGTTCTCTTCATACATATTACTTTGTAAAATTTTCGTTGCTTTCGAAAGTCTTTCACAACAGGGATGCAGTAGTAATATGCATAATTTCACCACAGTTGTAAGTCCCATCTAGCATTTATTTCATATGATTAAAACGTTATTCCTGACACTTTCTGATGAGCAAACATATTTATATCATTCATCTGGTTTGATGCACAGAACAAATGGAAAGCAACCTGAAAAATCAAAAGTATATATAGCAGGAGTGGCCAACCCACGGCCAGTGCCGATCCTAGCAGGTGTGCAGCGCTTGCACCGCCTTGCTGCCGCAGGCCACCTAAAATTCTTTCGATCAAACAAAACTTTTTGTAAATTTCTCAAAATAAAATTTATATATATAATAAGTTGAATAAATATGCTGAATTTTACATAGTTATTGAAAAATCAAAATAAGTCCCGATAGCATAACATAGTTCGTGAAAAATAACAATGGATTTCAAATTCTGAAGAACATTCCTTCTCATCAGGGGTTTAGACTGTCTTATCAGGGGGCCAGTATCAATTATATACGCCCCCATAGCTACAGGGTCCCGGACGTGTGTAAGCAAAAGTTCGTAAAATGTTATTAATGGTCCTATTAAGAATTCCTTTCTACGTTTATAAAATAGTATGTCACTGGCTTCAAACGATATAAATTTTCCGTTTGAATTCTGAATCTCAGGTCCTACTATGAAAAAAGTTTAAAAGCTGGTAAAGTTACTCAAAATGAGAAAACAAGGAGTGGTATGTGGTCAGAAAGCAGGAAAAACTTCTCATTCAAAGTGGTTCAACAACAAGATCGTTGGAAGTGAAATACAGATAACACTTGAAAAATACATTCAGAATGTTATTTGCTTGTAAATGAAAATACGCCCTTCGTCTGTTTATTGATTGGCTGTAATAAACGTCGCACTAGAAGCTAAAAGAAGGCCTGGCAGTTGGAATGTTTTTTCAGAAGTGGTCTAGTGAAAGAGAATATTTGATTTTATTTATCCCGGTTCACTTTTGTTTTTGTAACAACCAAAAGACCGAATGTGCATAAAGTCAGAAAGGGATCTGCTTCCCGTTCTGAGAATGATCTGGCCCATAAGAGGCCCTTAGAAAGAAATCGAAACTCAAAAACGATGAAAGCGCCCTCTTCTGGGAAGGGGGATTGGGCGTGTCCAAAGGAACGGCGAGGTACTCACATCGTACAGGTCGTAATGATCGAAGGTAAATAGTTCCTTCTTAAAAGATGAATTATATATGCCATTTTTTTAAAATTTTCCATTATTTTCTCGATTTTGAAATAAATTTTTTTGTTATGCTACTAATCTTCGAAATTTTCGCTTACTTTATTCAACTTTCTGATGATTATGTTCTGTCAGCTGTCATGATGAAAGAAAATGACATCACTTTTAGAATCATCCCCTTTTTCACGTTTAGGAATGGCTTCTGTTCGTTCCCAACCGTTTGAAACACTAAAGCCCCCCCCCTTCTGCTTTTGTTCAAAACTAATGATAAGGAGAGCTTCTGCATTCTTCTCGATTGGTGGGGTTCCAGTTTGAATTGTACAGTCTGTGACAACGTTTATATGAAACCAACTGACCCCTTTTTTATTGCTCTTTTCCCATCGTTCAAGTTTGTGAAGGACTAAAGACCAAAGATTCCAAGTTCAAAAAAGGTCAGGAATACAAAACTGTACTCTCAAGTGTCGTTCTCGCTGTCCGATCTTGACTTAGAACAGGGATGGCCAAACCAAATGACCTTGCAGGCCACTTCGGAAAACATTATATCCTGCGGGCTGCATATAAAGATTATATATCTTTATATTAGATTTAAACTTATTACAAAGATTTATTGGAGCGAAATTTTAAAAAAATGCAATGAATTATTGTTTTTATTATTTTTCATCTATACAAGCATAGATAATTTAAAAATAATAATGCAATGAATCAATGATCTTTTTTTCACACCAACTGTCGAAGTCTAGGTCTATTGAGATTAATGCAATCACATTACGTATTCTGAGTTTAATTTGTTTTTTTATGCTCTCACATTGAAAAATATATTTCACTTAAACATAATTTTCTGAATGGCATTAAAATGTTTATAGCTGTGTGAGATGTACTGTGTATTTTACGCGAGATAGTTTGTAATGTAAAATTTAGGAGCTGTTCTTGTTTAAATTTAGATTTCAACATCGAATGTGTTGATACGCCAATAAGTTCATTCCTCTTCTTCATTTTACGTGTTTTTTTCCATAAATGGAAAAAGAGGCATTTTCCATTAGAAAACTATTTAGTTTTGCTAGACATTGTGCTGACGAGTATAAAATTATCTCGTGGAACCCAAGGTAGTAAAAACAATATAATATTCACAATCTAATAGGAAGTATATACAAAGATAAAATGTGTGTTTAATATTCTTCTGTTATATTATAATAAAAATTAAAAAGATGTTGCAAATTAAAGTTATTATACATAAATAAAATTTTCACTTTTATTGAATAAGATGCGCTTTAAATACTTGAAATTATACAAATTTCATAAAGAACGTGACTCCGTTTTACATATATATTTATAAGTTTCTTTTCATTTTTTTTATTGTGACTCATGGAACCCCAGGGTTCCGTGGAGCACAGTTTGAATTGAGGAACCCTACGCACTACAAGGAATTTGAGGGAACCCCATTCCATTATTAGAAAAATATATCCTGAAACAATATTTAAATTTAATCCTCTTGTTATTGGTACTTTATAGATTGTAAAAAGTATTTTAAAATTTGTTATAAGAAAAATTCATACTATTTTAATATAATTCACGCATTAATAATAAACTATACTCCACAGATGTCACCTACCCATGTATTATACTTAGTAATTGGGATATGTTTGCATTTTTTTCACTCAATCGCAAATTATTTGCAATTGAGTCTATGCAAATTTATTTGCAGTCTCATTTTATATTTTGTGTCTAAATTGTTTTCACACCTTCATTTTGTTTCCCCGTACGTTGAGAAACACATTGTTCTGATTGGTATTAAAACTTATAGAGCTGTGTGAAAAATCTTGTGCATTCTGCATGTATTTATAACCTTAGACTAAGGAGCCATTTTTGCTTAATTTTAGATTTTAACGTGAAATCTGTTGAAGTGCCAATAAGTTGTTTCCTCTTCTTCATTGGCAAAATTTCTCATTTATCTTTTATTATATTATAATGAAAGTTCAAATCCCAATTTTGATAAAATAATAATAATAAACTAAAGGGTAAGTGGCCCACAACTCTTTCTTCCCTCAACCTCTCGAGATGATTTGTGGCTACATGGCTATTTAAAGTCCTACCATGCTGCAAAAGCACTATACATTTACAACTATCCAGGTTTTGGCCGGTAATTGAACCCAGGTCCTACGGTACAGCAGTTGGCGTCACTAACCACTGTACCGTATAAGCGGCAAAAATTTTGCAAGAAAAATCAAAGCCTAGATTTTTTATGAAAAATTATAATACATTTACACCTAATTCAGAAAAAATTGTTTAATAAAATAAATGTTTATATTTCTTGCGTTAGTTAGGTGATTATGAAAATGATAAGCAAAATTTCAGGTCAAATATTAAAAAATAAAATTGTATCAATTCATAAAGCCCATTATTATTTTAATTGAAACTGAACTAATATGCAATTACAATCTGTGCTTCTGAAATCTTGTTTATACTTGTAAATTAGAAAAATAAAATAAATCTTATGAACTTATTCCTCCTAATTTTCTGACAATATTTTTAGTTAAATTATGCTTGTAAAAAAATTTTTGGGGGAATTTTTTTTCAGCATATTTGTTATATTGTATGCTATATTTTACAGAAAAATGTAACAGGACTGAAAAGAAAACATTTTTTTCGAAACGCCTGATCTAGAGTTTCTCAATAATACAAACAAACAAATAGCAAGACAATAATACGAATAAAAAGACCATTGATGTAGAGCAGTGGTGTCCAACCCAAATGACCTTGCAGGCCACTTCGGTAAAACATTATAATCTCGCGGGCCGCACATAAAAATATGTACCTTTATATCAGATTTGGAAACAACAAACCATTTAGTGGAGTGGAAATTTAAAATAGAATGATTATAATTGATTTATTATTTTTCATGTATACATACATAGATAATATGATAATGTTTGTATAATATATCAAAATACAATGATCCAATAATGTTTAAAATATTACAGTTGACATTTTCTTGAAAATTACAGAGTTCCTTGTGAATTGATCTTTCGTTACTCATTGTTGAAATTTGATAGTGCTGTCATTCTCAAACTATTAAGTATACATTGCCTTTTATCTTAACCATCCCGAATAATTTTTTTAAGCTTTAAAAAACATGTCTGACTGCCTCTCTTGCTTTTTGGGCACTGCAAACAGAAAAAAAGGAGAAGTGAAAGTCGTGCACACAAAAAATCATGTACCATCGATAGTAAGGGATATGCATAAAAAATTCAATTCGGAATTTATTACAAAAGTAATTTATTATAGTAAAATCAAACGTAAACTGTTTGATAAAATATAAATCTATTTTAATCTAAAGGACGTTTCTATTATCAAAAAGGATTTATTTTAAAAGAAGAACATTTAACAGGTCAATACATTGTAGATTTAAATATGTATATAAATTTCCCTTTAAATAAATTTCAAAATGAAAAAACTTTAAAAACCTGATATTTAAAATTTTTTTATAAAGAGTTGGTGGGCCGCAACTTAAGTACTAGCGGGCGCCATTGCGGCCCACGGGCCGGGTGTTGGACACCTCTGATGTAGAGGGTTTGATAGATGTTAAGTTTGTAGAGGCTCAGTCTTGTTGGCAGGATGGGGAAAAAGAGGGGGAAACTCACGTGACGTCCTCGTCATTTATTTATAGTAGATGAAGAATAAAATGTATGTGCATACAAAACGATTGCATTACGTTTTCCTTTTCTCTGAGTTTTTCTCTTACTCTTGATGTCAGAACTTCCTGATGATTTCTATACTTATGTCATTAAATTTTTTTTTCTTTTTGTCTTTCGCTTCTAACCGTCCTCAAAAGAGAAACTCAAATATGCTTTATAAATACAAAAGCAAATAAAAATATCACGATTATTTGTATTATTTTTGAAAAGGAATGCGTCTCTCTCTCTCTCAAAAAGAGAAAAGTGTCGTGAATTACATAAGCAATGGTACAAGAGTATGTACTCATATATTTAGAATAATCAATACCAAAAATGTTTAAGCATTTCGCAGTTAACAAATAATTTAAACTAAAATTAACGAGCCAAAATAAAGGAGGAAAATGAGAATTTCACGGATTCTTTCAACCTCCTGAGATGTCAAAAATTAAAATTGTGGAATCATTTACCTGTGCATTAAATATTGTATTTAAAGCACTGTTTCCAGAGTGAGGGGCGAGGACCCTGTTCCACGTGTCACTCCACAGTATGTAACAAAAGTGTTTACGTAAAAAAAATATTTTATTGGTTGATTAGGTACACACTTATGTTACAATATTAATATATAAGGCAGCTTTTAATAGCTTGGCTAAATTTTGAAAATTTTAAGGGTACCAGCATATTATATTCTTTCAAAAAAACAATTTTTTAATTTTGCATTTATTGAAGATATGAAACTTTATATGAAGATTAACTAAAAAAGAACAATAAAAAACAGATAAAACAAAAGCAAAAATTCTTTTTTATGATTTCATTACATATTTTCATGAGGCGAAGTATTTACATATATATTTACATTACCTAACTAGCAATAGTCTTTAAAAGAGTTGATATTCAGGTATCTGAAACTTAGCAAAACACACGATTCTCAATTTTGAAAGTTTGTAAGAAAAGAATGTGAAAACTGATTCACTTTATCCTGATGATTCAAGAGGTATTTAATAAATATTAATTGTTCATTTCAGTGATTAACTGATTCACTTTATCCTGATGATTCAAGAGGTATTTAATAAATATTAATTGTTCATTTCAGTGATTAACTTAATATAATTTGTCTAGTATATAAAAAAAATTTAAGAAACAGAATAAAAAAACGCAGAGAATGACTTATTTTAGAAGACGTATTAGCAGTAATTTTCAAGTGCAAACTCAAAGATTGCACTACACTTCCAAAGAATTGAGCAAATATAAATAGTTTCTTGAATACGCTATGGATTCTTAGAAAACTAGCCCCATTTGGTAAAGAAGACGAAAAAAAAAAACTGTTACACAGTTCCCACTGAAGAGTCATAAGTTACTATTCACCAATGGAAGATACGGGGAAATTTCATGTATCTTTCCTCAAGAAGGTGGAGTTACAAGTTTACTTACCCCCTCTTACCAAATGTGCAATGCTGATTTAATAATTACTCGCAAAAAAATTAATTTAACAAGTTTAAAGTATGCGTGTTTGAAAGAGCATAAAAAAAGGAAAATTTTACTTTTTTTATCCGATATTTAAAAATATTTTTATGATCGTTTTAATGCACTACATATGAATTTTCAGATCTTTAAATAATAAATAAAATACTTAGAAATTTTTTTTAAAAAATCGAAATGATGGAAGAATTTAATTTTCGCTTCTTTAGATGCATTTTATTCCATGCAATTGAAAGCAATATCCTAGATGTAAATATACGAAAAAGAAACTCCATAGGATTAACATTACGCTCGAGATTTCGTGGTGGCGTATCAAAAGGGCTCATAAGTGCCAGAAACCTGTCACTCTCAAAGTCTATAATTGATTATTTTTTTAACGAGTGTTCATGAGTTCTCAACGCTGGTTCCATGGGGGAAGGTTGAGGGGGCGTTAAGGAAGAATTTCAACACATCAGACAAAAGTAATGAAAAGCACAATCAAGATTTATGACATGCTTAAGGCGGTGGTGGACATTTTAAAAATGTCAAATTTTGGTCAAATTGTGATTTTGATTTTTTATACTAATAATATTCCTCATAATTCATAAAATAACACTGTCAAATGATTTTGTCATTTTATTTTATATAATTACTGAACTATTTTTTTTTTTATTTTACTCAACTAAATGCTTAAAATGCCCTTTTCTTAGTTTGTAATTTTTCCCTTTTCATTGCTACGTAAAATACTCCTTGCGTTTCAAATTATGTCATATCTCTTTGAAATTCTTACAACACTTTTTTTTTTTTTTATGAAAGATGATATAATTCACAAATTTGTGTATTGGTTTTCTAAAGAATTTAAAGGATCATAATTTGTGTTGTTTTGAATACCTTGAATGTATGATAATTGGTGAAATATTCCATATAATATAGAAAATTTGTCTTTTTTCATCAAATTTTATTCTGAATTTAAAATCCATGCACATATATATTTTGTTGTAGTTCATCTATGTATGAAATAAAAATTGTGTACGTATCTTGAAAACTAATGCGCAAGGAACATTTTTAAAAACAATTTTAAAAATTTAATTTTTTTAAAAAAAATCAGTTTATAATAGTTTTGAAAAAATATATTTAAATTAGGAAATATAATATAATTATTAACTGTATTAATTTCATGTTCAGCTGATTAAGACAACAATTTACGAAATTAGTTTTGATGGTCCACCATCCCTCTAAGGACCAATGAAAAGAATGGGGCAGAATGACCCTCAGAAAAAAAAGACCCCTTTTCGAAGAAAACTGAGGAAATTTTGAGTCAATTTCAAGTGTATGTTTTCGTAGCTTGAATGTACCGTAATCTTCTTAAAACATTTTCAATTGGTATTGTTATTAAAAGGAAATAGTCACTTGTGAAAAACAGTAGTAGTAAATTTAAAATACAAAACACTAATCAGCCTTTGAGTACATTCATTAATTATTTACCATATTTAAAATGTTCCTAACAATAACGAGAAATTGAAATAAAACATAGTTATATTTATTTTGATGATTTTGTTTGTGATCATTACGTATTACGATAATTTTGCATAGCAATAAATAAAATAATCTATAATTTCTAAATATTTAATTTAAATTGCTTCAAACTGTGAAAAGAATCTTCAAAGAAATAAAGTATATTAAGTTTGCTTAAAGATACACACACATTTTTTGTTCTTTTTATTGAGGTAACAAGTGAAATAAGCACATAATTTTTCTAATATACTCTAAGACTGCTAAGAGAACCATTATTTGTAAGATTGAATTTGAAAAGCACAAGTTTTCTTTTTCTATTTATTGCTATTCTAAGAGTGATTTGCACGATACCTTCTTGATTAGGATCTTATGCCTAGAGAATTTGAAAGAATATTTAATGCACACTAATAATTAATAATGTATATAATTAATTATAAAAATCGTATAATTTCTGTAAAATGTATATAATTCTATATGGTCTTAAAGAAGTTAATCAGAATTCATCTTTAACATTCTATAGCAAGATTTAAAGTCTTTAAAAAAGGCAACAAAAAGAATGTCAGAACTTTTGCAGAAATTTCTTATAAAAAGCATTTAATGAAAGCTTTATTTTTACAGAACAATAATAAATGTTAAAAAATGTAGGTAATATTTTTTAATTGTTCCTAGTAGGATAAAACTGTTTAATTAAAGTGATAGAAAAATGCATTACAGAAACAAAAATATGATAAACACAATTTATAAAGTACATAAATGATTTAAAACAAAAAAGAAATGTGAAAAAATATTCAAGTAGTAAGGTTGTATAATCTTCAGTATTTTTAAAGTAATTAAGATACAATTTTAGTTAAAAAAATTTAGATTTCTTTTGTGATATTGTGACCTTTGACAAAATATTTTGAGTTTTCTTGGAAATTTCAAATTATTCTAGAAATGTTTTATTGTTCTGTTTAGTCTCGTGTGTGTGTTCCTAGTTTTTTTTTTAAAAAAAACCCTTGAATTTTTAAAAGCTTACTTTTGGTGAAAATATTTTAATAATTTTAAATAAGTAATCTGCAAGCCATGCTACGTTTTGTTCTAGAAATGAAACTAACATGTTTAAGCAAATAATTAATTAAACGAAGTAGGTTTGTATTAAATCAGAAATTTCATAATTCAGTCAGAAAATTTGAAAAAAGAATTAAATGTAACTGTTTGAGAGTTTCAAAAAAAAATTAAAAAGCTTAAGATTATTATTTTAATTTTCTAAATATTTCAAGGAAAATTTTTTTTCTGATTGTAATAATAAATAGAAAACGTTAAAAAGTTACTAATTTCTTCCACACTGCTATAGAGAAATAAATTATATGACTCGGAATCGGAAATCGTCCCTCGGGAAGACTCAAGGCTTTGTGCAAGCATCGAAGTTGCAAAAGATATGGTCTCGACTTTCCCTAAAATGTAGAGATACTTAAATTTTTTTTTAATTATATACAGATATCGAATGCATCAGATCAGAGATCTTTCTCAGTTTTAACCCGGCACTTCCCGCGCAGGTCATGTCATACACATCGATCTAACTTTTTTCAACGCTCATTCTAAACCTATTTTGGAAATTTGAGTCTCTCGTGTAGCTGACTTTAAGGTCATATCCTTTGAGGGGCCTTAGTTTGTAGGCGAATTCTAAATATATATTTTTGGATACCGCCTCTTCGGGTATGTCATTCCTTGCGCATGAATCGCCGTTACAGTTCTGAATGCAAGAGCGCATTTTAAATCTTCCTTATAGTATGGTGTATTATTGTAGTTATGATGAAGAAAGGGGATTTTTAAGTAATATAATAGATCCAGTATTTAACAGATATAGTACCAGTATTTTCGGGTGAAGAAATTCTGTTCGTGATTATGATGAGGAAGAATCAAATGATGAAGAGTATAACAGCAAGTATGATTCCTCCACTGAAATCGATCCAGATTTAGAAGAGGGTGACACAGTTAGAAATACATGTTTTGTATGTATTGACACATAAAAATTTGGGAAGTACGTGACATTAAAGGAGACAACTGCTACACATCCACTTTCAGATGGATTTTTGAAAAAAAAAACCTGAAACAATAAGAGAACATAAAAAGAAATTCCAAAATAAGATATAGACGGTATTTAGCTCTTCAATGAAATATTTTCATTCAAAGATATTCTTCCTGGTGAAAAACAGCCAACTGAGAAATTGGAAATTATAGTGAAAAATGATCTTATTCCCTGTTTTCCCAATTTCGCACTAGCATTAAGAATTTTTTTTAACTTAACCTGTTTCTGTAGCTTCCGAAGAAAGAAGTTTCAGTAAATTAAAAATTACTTGAGAAAAAATATGACACAAGAAAGGCTTTCAGACTTGGCCATAGTCTCAATTGAATCCGAAATCTCAGAAAAAAACTGCATCACTTCATTTTGAAATTTTATCCTGGGCACCTCTTTGATCATTTATCTTTACAATTCATCGTACCGCCATGCCAGTCGTTTCGGCCCCATGCTCTTGTCAACCAGATTGCTTAGTGTGTGGTCGGGGAGAAGTGCCACCCCATGATTGTGCCATCCACGTTTTATTGTAATCGATGGTGTTTCGAGAACGAATGTTGCACGGCGAGCCCACCGAAACAAGATTGGAGGAAATTTTACAGAGTGGAAAGGAATATTTACCTCGAGCCATGCATATGACGGACCAAAATAGCGTACGTTGGCAGACAATGTATCACTATGTCAAAAGTGGCTTTCCACGACACTATGGAAATTCTTCGCAGAGATAAGCTTTTTTCACAAGTTTTGCCACCAATGCGGGCCTGAGCTACAAATTATCTCCCGTCTTGCACGTTCTCCCGTCCAAGATTTTGACGAAAAGGCCGTGGCTCCATGGGTGGATTTTTTCAGTGTCTTCCACCCCTCGTTGTGATAAGAACCCCCAACCTTCCTTTCCAACCCATTAACCCACACTATTTTTGCTGGACCCTCGCCTGGGTGCATAATGGTTCAACCCTGTTTTCTTTCATAGCCCATCCAAAGCCCCTTTCTGCTTCTCTCTCGTCGGGGTCGAGCCAATCAAAAGCCACTTCCTGCTTCTCTCTAGTATAAAAGCAGGACTCGGAAGCCAGTCGCGTCATAGACATGGAGGCCGACCAAACATTTCAAATATACCTGATCAAATACCAGGGAGTGCATCTCTCTGATTTCATTACATTTATGACGCAGTTTCGAATCATTGTCAACGGTTTGCAACCCCCCGAGATTATTGACCTCCACACCGACACTGAACAGCGTATTGTGGAGCTGCTGACCAAAGTGCTCCCTGATCATAATTCTCTGGACATTCTTCGCGTCAGAGCCTTTGCTAGTTTTGAACCAAAGGACGTGTCCAGTGACTACTTGGAGCAGGAGGCTTCCAAAGGAAAAGGAGCCTTCATTCAAGCTCTGTGGACTCTGTATGCCAAATCCAGCTTATACCGTTTGGCATATAAGGCTTGGAAACGACATGGTCCCCAAAACTTGACCACTTGGACTCTATTGGCTCAAGCGGTGTTGGATGGATGTTATGCAGTGAAATAGCCCGATACCGTGTTTCAAGTCCCCGACGTGTGCTCCATCTGTCTGAGTCCGATGCACTGGCCAGAAAAGACACACTGTGGCCATGGGCTTCACTTGCAATGTTTGTTGCAACACTTGGACGTGAGTAATACCTGTCCCCTCTGCAAGGCACCCAACCCATTGAGAACATCCTAGAGACCGTGATGAGCCCCAGAAAAATGGGAGAACTGGAAAGGAGCATAGCTCTGGACCAGTTCTCCCATTTTTTTGGGCTGCTCTAGACGCCAAGGTTGGCTTCCAAAGCTTATTGGGAAGCACAAGAGTTGTCTCACCATCATGGTCAAAAAGAAAATTGAAAGAATTAAATGTAAGAAAATTTAAAAAGGACTCTGGAAGAAAAGATGAAAGGTTTCACTAAAAAAAAATTTTTTTTTATTTTTTTTAATATAGTTTAAAACTTTTTTACTCTTCACGTCAATGATTGTCCCAAGAGTTTTTCCCCACTCAAGGTTTGACCGCTCATCGATGGTGCCTTGTATCGTCCATCAATGTTGATACTGTGACGCATTTAAAGACGCCACGGCTTCCTTTTACAATCATTGTTGAATCGCATCCTGTTTGAAACGTATAAAAGCGAGATGTGCTTTAAACCATTTTCATTCGTCATGGACCCGATTTATGCCTTCCCCGAGCACCTTTCTACCACGGTGGTGCCCGTGACGCTGCCCGATAAACTCAATACGTTGGAATATGCTGCTCGGCAGGGCCAAGTCCGAGCAGGCATCATCTACCAAGAGCCCACCGCCAAACGGGTTTTTTGTTCTGTTTTGTAAAGACCATTGGCATGAAAAAAGACGTGGTTAGGCAATTTCAAACGGGCCGTCATGGAGGCAAAGCATGCCAATGAATTTAGACCCAACGACGTGATGTGGGAAAAAACATCAAAAGCCCTGCTGAGAAGTCCAGACAGACTGCTCAAAAATACCGACAAGAGGATGGTTTACATTTACAACAACATATTTTTTGCCAAAAAAGACTTTACCTTTGGCTTGCCACCGGTGAAATCCGCAGAGATTCACTTGATTCAAACGACGCATGTGCCCATGTTGATCTATGAATTGCCATCCTCCAGTCTCAAGTCCCGAGCCCAACCCAATGTGATTCGGAGAAGTTTTGAGCCCCATGACCAAATGCTCTACGATCGAACCATCTTGGAGCCCCACACGGCGTATCCGATCCCGGCTGGAACAAACTACATTGTGTTGACGGTTCAAAAAACCACCTTTGGTTTGGACATTATCCCCGAATCCCTACTCCCCCAGCTCATTCAGAAGGGATTCCACGTGGGAGATTTCCGGAAAATGAAAACGTTTAATCAAACTCCTTACAAGCTACCTCCTTCTACCCCGATTCATGTACCGGCCGAAAAGCGACCTTTGGAAGAAAAATCTCTACCTTTCTCCAAGAAACGATCCAAAGTGCGCATCACTCCCGTCATGAGACGTGTGTCCAGACGATCTGAGCTACCGATAGCACCTGTGCAGATTCCAGTGTCACAAGTCCTAGAGCCACCTGTGCAGATTCCAGTGTCACAAGTCCCACAGTCACCTGTGCAGATTCCATTGTCACAAGTCCCACAGTCACCTGTGCAGATTCCACTTGTGCAGATTCCAGATGTTCCAGAACATGTGCAGATTCCAGTGTCAAAAGTCCCCACACACACAGTCACCTGTGCAGATTCCACCTATGCAGATTCTACTTGTGCATATTCCAGATGTTCCAGAACATGTGCAGATTCCCGTGTCCCATGTCCCTCAGCCACCTATGCAGATTCTCCCAGAACCTATGCAGATTCTACATGTATCAGAACCTGTGCATATTCCAGTGTCACAAGTCCCAGAACCACCTATGCAGCTTCTCCCAGAGCTCGATACTTTGGACCCTTTGGAGTCGACAGATGCATTCGACCAGTTCATGTCGTTCGTATTTGGACCCCAAGAACTCCAGCTGCTTCACACAGTACCCTCTATTTTTGATGGAGATCTCTTCTCATTCCTGCATGAATTTAAAAGGGCGCCTATGGACTTGACAATGCCCAGACTAAACTCTTGTGTCAAAAAATCTATCGGATTTAAACCCATCCAACCCATGGATCTGTCAGTCAATAGTTGCCTGTAGCTCATTGTATATATTTTTTCAATAAATAATGAATCAAGTCTCATTTTTTTTGTCAGAATGGTTTCGGTACAATACTTGTTGGACCACCACTATCGTATTTGGAAATCTGGGTCGGATCGAGTCAGGCGTCAGAGTATCCTTACACCCTTTTTTGAACCCAACTTTGGCGTTTCAATTTTGTAAAAAATTTGGACCTGGAAAAAGGGGAATCGAGTCGAGTTGACTCGGTCCCCCTTTTTTCGGGCAGATTGGATCGATCAGCTAATGTGCGCTCATTTAGGTTGAATAATCTTCTTGCGACAATCAAGTCGATTCGGTTTTTCAAGACAACGTTGGAAGGACCAGCCAATAGAAATTGTTTCACGTGACCTCATTAGAGTATAAAAGGCCTGCAGTCATACTTTGGAATGCTTTTGAATGGCTAAATGTTTTTTGTTAAGACTGTCAGGATTTGGAGTGTAACGTCTCAAATATTTAAAGAAGACACCTCTTTTTATCTTTGTAGATTTATTTTCTCAAACACCAGACAGTTCACAGACATACACAATTTTACCCTGTACAGTACAAATTAAGAGTTCCTTGACACTCGCAGAGATAATCACTCCCCTCTCACGCTGATGGAACCAAACAGTCTTTTCTCGTAGAGGGGTAAGAACCAACTGCGCCTCACGGATGGAGCTCACAGATACCACCGGAAAAAGAGTCGTCGGAAGCCAACTTCAGATCTCAACAAGGCGCTCGCGGATGGAGCTCTCAGAACATCACCGAAAAAGAAGTCGTCACCAGGTCATCTCAGTCGTTGCTTTTTAACTGCCGACTCCCACTGGCTTGGCACTCGCGCATGCGCAGTGCCCGCGATCAGTCTGTCGTTGCCAATCGATGTTTTGGGTATTTCACTTCAACGAGTTCCTCACGTTGAAGCTTGGAGAGTGGGGTGCCACCTCAGTAGTCCTCCTCGTCACTCAACTGGAGTTCCGAATGACACGGTCTGTATGTGCGTAGAACTCGTTACAGGAGTCTTGTTTCCATCTCTAATTCTGGCAATCTTAACAGTAAATATTTTTAGCAAAAATCTTCAAGACCGGAAATATGGGGGCAGTTCCCCCCTCTTTTTTCGGGTCCATTCATACACCAAGATTGGACCCTCATCACCAAGATGGGAGGGCTTCTCACCTAGATGCATCACTGTGAATAACCCTCAAGATTGGAATGAGGTGGTCCCCCTTGATGCATCACTATGAATCGTCCCCAAGATTGCAATAAGGTGGTCCCCCTAGATGCATCACTGTGAATCGTCACCTAGATTGGAATGAGATGGTCCCCCTAGATGCATCAAATTACCTGTGAATCGTCACCTAGATTGGAATGAGGTGGCACTCTCACCAAATATTTCATTGGACCTGTCCAGCATTTCATTGGACGTGTCCAGTATTTCATTGGACCTGTCCAGCATGTCATTGGACCCCCGTGTTAAAACTATTTTTGGGAGACCTCTGTTTCATTGGACCTGTCAAGAATTTCATTTGATCCCTCTTCGCTCTGGGGTGGAATGAAAAATTTTCTCTCGACCCTGAAAAATCTTTTTGTGTGAAATTTGAAAAATTTTGTGTTGTTCATACATTGATTGCTCTTTTGCATACTTTGCTTCATTCATGAATCGAGACTCGAAAGACAACGTTGAACAGGGTTGCTCTGTGGCATTCTTGGCTTCAAACGTGAATCGAGGCCCTACATGCAACGGGGGGTATAAAAACGGGTGAAAAGGGACACGATTCATACAAAAAGAGCCGCGTCCCTTTTGGACATGAAATGCAAGTGTTGAATAAAAAGTAGGTGAAAAAAAGAACAATAGTCAGGTAAAACGAGTCGTTTGAAAGCAAAAGATGGGAACAAAACCAAAAAGATTGTGTTGAGATCGATTCAAAGGAGATGATTTTCAATTCAAATGAGACAGGGTTCATGATTAATGTCAACAAAGGTCGTTTTATATTTCCAATCATTTTTTGAAAGGGTCACGGGGCTCAACAATTTTTTCGACCGACTGTAACAGGGATAGTATGATGGTTAGTACGGAGTATGTCTCCCGGATGATGCAATAGAGGCCTTACAACGCCTAGACATGCTGAGTATCAAATTAGCAATCTGATTTTGATGAATATTACACCACTCATCAAGCAATTCCCTCCGAAATTCCGGTAGACCGGTGAGAGGGGGTGGACGGGCTGCAATTCGTCTGCCTAGCATATCCCACACATGCTCTATTGGATTCAAGTCTGGTGAGTATGCTGGCCAATCCATACGGGTGATATCCTCCGATTGATGTCATTCATCTACAATTTTTGCATGGTAAGGACGGGCGTTGTCATCCATAAACAGAAATTCAGCACCCATGGCGCCCCGAAACAAACGTACACGTTGTTCCAGAATGACATCCCAACAGATGTGGCCTGTCATCGTTACACTCTGAACATGCAGGTCAGCTCGGGGGAAAAAAATTCCTCCCCAAACGAACCATAATGCACCACCTTAATGGTGTCGTTCAATGGTATTCTCTTGGTGGTAACGGGTACCTGCGCTTTGCATATTAAAGTTCGGCGAGAATCAGAGTGCAAACTAAACCTGGACTCGTCGGAAAACATCACAAAAGACCAATGTTGTGGTGTCCACAATGCATGCTCTCTACTCCAGGTTAAACGCAGGCGACAGTGAGTTGCGGTACGTGGAACACATCTGACAGTCCTACGAGCATATAGTCCAATGTGCCGTAAGCGTCTGTACACGGCCTGCTTTGAAACTGTCGTACCGGTATCTGAAGAGAGCTGACGAGACAGGTCTGATGCTGTGCTCCATCTCTTTCTTTTGGCAGTAACTGCCAAATACCAGTCCTCCTGCGGCGTTGTAACTCGAGGGCGACCTGTGCTGTAACATCTACTCACATTACCTTCATCTTGTAATTGTATTCAAAGCCTAGAGAAGACACTCTGGGCGATTCCAAGTTCCTCGGATACTTCCAGCTGTGTACGTCCACATTCTAGTCGTCCACTAATTCTACCACGTAAAAAATCATCCACATGCTTCCTTTGTGCCATAACTATGCGGTTATTGCACTGAAAGGCTCGTCATTGAGACTGGCCGCGGTAGCCGAGTGGTATTGGTATCGGAACGTGGCTTTCTTTGTCATGGGTTCGAGCCCGGTACCACTAAAGACCCGTCGTGTAGGGCAGCGATGCACGTTAAATCTGTCGAGAGCTGAAACGTCCTCCCGTTGGTGTGGTGTGGTAGTTAGGAGAGGGGGGTGCCAGCTCAGGTGTCGTCCACGTCACTTGACCATGGTTCAAAATTACGTGGTCCGTCACCAAAAGCTCTCGTGTAGCTGAACAGTGCGACGTTAATATTCAATCAATCAATCAATCGTCATTGAGACGTACTATCCGCGCCATCTGGTGGTTTCCTGTAATTTGCTTATTCTTCTTCAAGATGTTCAAGATGTGTGTGATAATTCTAAAGGTAAAATTTTTATTTTAGTTTTCAATTTCTCTGATTCTATTAGTATCCAAAGATTTTAAATCATAAAAAAAGTAATTGAATGTATAAAACAACTGGACTACAATCAGGTACATAGCCTTTTTCAGGCGTAAAAGATCCAGTCAGTTTCCTGCACTTTTTGAATTACCGAATGGCTACAGCGTAAACGGTCAGTTGATTTTTTTTACAGGTAAGGACGTATATATATAAATTCCAACGTTTTCCTTTTCACATTTTTAACTCTACTACAATGTTTAGATCTTTATTGCTTACTTAAATGTTGTTGAGAAGGCAAATTGGGATCAGATAAATAATTTTCAAGTTTAATTTCTCCCCGCCCCCTCTTTTATTGATTCACGCATTGAGAAACCATTGTTTTTAAATTACTACTTAAATATGATAGATTTCTCAAATATAAACACGCCGGTTTTATACACCTACAGTAGCACTGATCATTATCTAAAAATGTTTCCGCAATCATTTTAACTTCTTAAAATACATCCCCTTTTTTCGGTGATTTAACTAACGATGAATTTGTCGACAAAATAAATATCTCCATCAGGAATCCTGAAACTATTGTTCTGACGTTTATAATATGTTGGAGGATAAACACTGGTGGAAGTGCCAGTTATAATTCTGTATTGATGAGATAAATACGTATATTTCTCTATATATTTTTAACAACGTATCAATTAAATTATCCACTCGGCGATTAAATTTTCATTTAAATAACTGGTTTTTAATTTATTGTGAGAAGATTCATAATACATACTTGTATCTGTATAGGCATGTGAAAATTGACGATATGACATACTCCATAAATCTGTTCTATTATAATTATAATCATTAAAATATTTAAAAGCAGCCTCTTTATCAACAAATGCAACTTTAAAATGTTCCATAATTTGTTTAAACTTTAGTAAATTTGTTTCTTCTAAAAGCACTACCAATGAAGCATAAATTTCATTTCTAATTCCGAAACTAGAAAACAAGATTATTTAATTGTTTTTTCCAAGCACGATGAAGGTGCCATTTTCAAAGCAAATGTTTAACATCTTCTCCAAATACATTTTTAAATGCAGGGTCAGTTGTTTTATCATCAGTCATGATACAATTAATATTTAAATTAAGCACCCTTTCTTTCAAACTGTAAAATAAACAATACATTTTTACTGCGTCTAATTTACTTGTAATAAAATGAGCAACTGGGTAACCTATTCTACTTTAACTTTTTGGTTTTAAATTTTTAAGATGTTATTGAAAGTTTACTGATTTACCTGCTCAATATTTCTTTATTTGTGACAATTTTTTATATAGAATTTTTATTGTTTTTTTATTATAATTATTTACTATCATAAGAACTAATAAGGACTCGAATTAATTTCTTGCTGTGAAATACTTTACTTTTCATTAATGTATGGTTATTTTTATACATCCAGTACTGAAGGGTAAATTTTGTTATTAAAATACAATACTGACAGTTAATTTTTCTTGCAAATTTTTTTTATCCATTTTTATTGTTTAACATATATATTCTGTTTGTTCATGCATGGAAACAGTTTTCACTGTTGACTACAAATCACCTCATTTGGCAACATCTTTTAATTTGATGAATTGGTCAATACTGTCAGTTAGTCAAGGGTGTCACACACACACAAACTGAAAAGCTAACTCGGGCCAAAGAAACAAGGTTCAACTTTAGGTGGGCCTCAAAAAATGCAATATTCCTGGAAATGTAGGTTTATTTCAAATAATACATTGTATTAAACTCAAAAAAAAGAAAAAATTTAATGTTCTTACTCTGGCACTTGACATCTCTTTTCTGCTGCTATCTTTCTAATTTCAGGAGAATTTACTTTTACTATGTATTATTGTGAGAGGATATATTGGCTGGGCCTAAAAATGCTCGTAGTGGGCTGCAGGCGGCCTCGAGTTTGACACCTATTGTGTAATACATAAGTACAGTTAATTTTTTCCTCTCGATATATGTGCAATTAAATAATTTAATGTTTTTACTGTGCTTGTGCTTAGTTTATATCTTTTGGATTTATATTTGATTTTTGTTTTTAATAATTATTGCTTGGGAAGTTTTAGGAATAAGATATTTTGTCTTTTTTTATAAACATTTTTTATATTACAAATCTTCACAGTGCAAGAAACTCAATCCTATTTCTATTTCAATGTTTTTCGTGAAGATTAGGGAAAAATTCCTGCCTTTTGTTTTTATGTCTCGCTGCTAGAAAATGGGGAGAACTCAGTTTTCTAGCACTTTGAACAAGAAATTTTTGCAATCTTTCTTGGTGACTATTCTTTTCCTAGAAGCTTGGTGACCTTTGGGACAAGCCTTTATTACCAAGAAACCCAGAACATTTACAAATTTCGCTATTTACCATTTTTTTGTTACATATTCCTGTAAAATCACCCTAGTCAAATTTGCACCGTACGAATCATGCCACTTATGACCATTATATGACTGGTCTTTTTTTCAAATAAAGCGCACAAGAAAATTTGGGGGGGGGGTAGGGGGTTTTTTTGTGCTAAAATTTTATTAAGGGGTAGCTTGTGCTGCGGAAAATTTCTGTGGTGATGTTAATACACAAGTGCTTAAATTGCAGCAGATTGTTTTATTATAAAAGAATTTCAAAAAACTTGAGAAGTATCATTTACTTTAGAGACTTTTATTGTCAATTGCAGAATCCTTATAAAATAAAATCAACAGGCTTAATATTGAGCTATATATATGAGAAAAAGGAAGCCTAAGTGGATAATTTTTAAACCTCTTTCTTAGTATTATCACACAAATAAGACTTTCAAACTTTATAATATGTTTTAGATTTAAAAAAAAAAATTTCATAAAATTAGCACTGTTGTGATAGTAATAAATGCCATATCTTTTTGCAATTTCTTCTTTTAGGTTATTCATAAAATTTCAAATATTTTTGTAGAAAAGAAACACAACAGTGTTGCAAATTTGTTCATAAACTTTTTGTTCAAGGTAGGTTCTGTGTATGTATTTTTTTATAGAAATTTTCACCATTTTGAATGTTTTAACAATTTTAAGTTTTTTTCTCCAAGTTTTTCTTTTTTAATATTTGAACTACTTCAAATATTCACAAATCTCATTCTTATTAAAAAGAAACCTATTGCACATAGTGGATACGTTAACCCACGGTTACTTGCGCCTGTTTTTGCTAGCGTCGTTACTTCGCGTCGCTTAGAATTAGTCGCAGGTAACATACATAATGTTGTTTTACAAATGTTCGTTGTCAAATGCTGGTTCGTGTTTTAACAAATGCGGTGCAACTTTCGGACTGTAAATTGGTTTAATTCAAGCTGGTGCTATTCGCACGCTGTTTCAAGATGGAAGCTACTACAACAACTGATGTGGAAGGTTGGATCAAAACATTTGCGGAGGTGCTCAGTCGACGAAGGGCATTCGCGACCAAAAATAGATACAATTACGGACTGAGCATTCTCCGCCCCCCTCGTTTAATTACACTCAATCAATATACAGAATCACATAAATAAAAGAATATATAAAACATAATAAACAAATAATACTTTACATAAATCAAGGAAGAAACGTTTTCACAAACTACATATTAATTGTCAAAGGGCAGAACATACACCTTCCCAATGCTGCATTTAATATTGCCCATATTTGTTTTTATTTCCATTACACGAAATTTCCCATCCGTACCAGGAAATAGCTTTGTAAAGCGACCTAAGCTCCATTTATTTATGCGAAGGTTATAATTTATTAGAACCATTTAATTTAATTTCACGTAATCTTTGTGAAATTGCCATTTGTTTCGTTGCTGTAAATTGTTTAAATAATCACAAGACCGTTTTGTCCAAATATGTTGAAAACTTTTTGTTAATTTTTGCCACCGAGAAAGTGAGATTTCTTACTTGTCTAACAAATTAGGTTCAGAAAGGGAAATGATGGATCTTCCAATCGAGAAATGACCTGGAGTAAGCACTTCCAAGTCGTCAATATCTTCTGACAAAGGAATGATTGATCTAGAATTCAGAATTCCTTCAATCTGTGTTATTATGGTTGGAAGAATTCTTAAAGTCATCTTTAGGTTTTCTACAGCTCTTTTTAAATAAAATTTGAATGATTTAACTCCAGCCTCCCCAAGTTGGCGCTCCGGGGGTAATGAAATTCCAAGAAATCCTTTCAGAAGAAAGATAAGAAAAATTTTCTTCGGTAAATATTAGAACATTATGTAATCTTTTTAATTCTCGATTAGCTCCAACAAAGTTTTTGGCATTACCTGATGATATAGTAGCACATTTCCCGCGTCTAGCCGCAAAATACTTCAATGTAGAAAGGAAGGTGTTTGTGGTCAAATCCGAGACAATTTGGAGATGCATGGACTTTTAGGCTAAGAAAACAAAAATGGCTACATATATCTTTTGGTAAGTACCCTTTCCCTGGCGTTTATACCTTATGAAAAAGGGCCACCTTAATAAATACCTCTAAGCAGGAAAGGAAAACTATCTTTTACTCTCTCTCGTGGTAAAGATCCCATTAGTTGATGTGCTACAATAGGTTTACTTTTGAAACATATGTGATGAACCCTTGGGTCATACCTTGAACACCAAGATTAATTTGAGGCAAAGAACCACTAAGAGCCATTTTGAATAATAATAATATTTATTATTATTTTAATTTTCTCTAAAATCTCTGATAACATTTAATACGATAATGTTACGTCATCTTTATATTAAATTAAATTACTAAGAATGTAATTAATTAATAATCTAGCTCACACTCAAGTAAGGTTTACCGAAATAGGACATCCGAGTAACACACGTATTTGAATTCTTAACTTTCATTAACTTTAACTAAGTCGCTCAAACTGACGCTTACTTTAAGCGTACGTGAATTATATTTACCGCTGGCTTATATCAGCTTTCTGGTATGTTTCACAACACTACGTCTTCACGAATCTAATCTCCTTGAATCGTCTAGTAATGCGTTTAAAGTTACTGGCTCAATAGCCTACCATCATCTCTCTTGCTATCTAGCCACTCTCGACTTAAGTACCTTATCTAACTTAAATATCCCGTACCTCTTTTTGGAGTTGATTGGAAATAAACGCGAATTTATATTCCCCAGAAAGACGCCTAAGAAGATTAGTGGAAAGATTCCGTAAAGATTCGTAACACATACTACGCATTTATTCTCAATTTTCCTAAGTATTGATCGGTCATGAAGTGGCCAAAATCTTTCCCTTGTGCAACATTGCAAAGTTTGAGGACCAAAATGAAAATTTCTATTGTGTATGTTTATCATAATTAATTTGGTGAAAAAATGTTCCTCTAGAAGTATAGCTGGATGTTTCTGAATATAAATTAAATCCGGGTTTTTAAAACGTCCTCCAACGCTCCAAATTTGATTGCTATCCAGGAATGGATATAAAGAGAAAAGTTTACCCTTTTTTGAATAACTACCACCCTTAGCTAGAAACTCGATTTCTTCTTGAAAGGCAGAGGCTTGAAGATTTTTAATGAGGCATAATTCTGCTTCATTCACTTCTCTATAATCTAATTGAACAGCCCTTTTTACACTAGGATTTCTAGAGTTGTAAAGGAACCTGAGAATATAACTCAAAACATGCAACAATTTAGTATAGGTATTAGAACGCGCGCGACGTTTTGAGAAAGATCATCCATAAGGGAGATATTAAAAGAAGTTAAAAGCATATCTGCGCGTTTAAGTTCCTTAAAGTAGTCACTGTCAGAAGATATGCTTTCAAAGCCAATTCGGTTTACTTCAAGTTCTTCCTTTAAAAAGACTGAGCCATATATCACCAAAGTTGTTTAGAAGAAATGTCCGAAGCATTCAATCCGCGTGATATTAGATCAGCTGGGTTTTCATTAGATGATATTATTCCATTGACAGTTCTTGGTTATTCTCTGTATTATTTTTGATTCTATTGTCGATGATTGTGTTAAGGTATTCGACTACTTGCGACAACTTTTTTTTGAAAAAATAGAGATATGTGAATTTTTTTTGTGATTTTTAGATTTATTTTTATTATATTTTACGAAAAACATAAAATTGAAAAAAAATTTTTTTTATGAAAATGGGAAAAAATTGGCGAAAATTTACAAAAATTACATTAACCAACCCGCTCTGTACAAAGAGTTTATGAAGAAATTCTCCCTTTTTAAATTTTGATATGTTCTTTGTTATTCCTGTTTGAAATCACCTGCAGGATAAGAGTTATTTTAATTTTTACAGAAAGTATAGAATTTTATCTCAGTTATATGAAATTGCTTATAAAACAGTGATTATATTCACATAAAGGACTATATTTTGTAATAAAACAGTGATTGATAAACCTGAAGATTAAAACATTTCTACTGTTGTAGAGAAAATAAAAAAATAAAATTCAGCAAATTATTTTAAAAACGTTTTGAGGAATCGTTGTCCCTGTTTGAGCTTTTCGGAAAAAAAAACATTTCGAGTAAAACGCATTTTAAATTTTGACATCTTGTGTTAAGGTATGGCATCTGTTTTACTAAAACACTTGTAGGTTTTATTCTAGTGGATGGAAACGAAAAAACTTGGTATTTTTATTAAGCTAATAAGATAACCTATAAAATAAAACCATAAAAATATTGTCAGTTTTTGGAAAAAATCATGATTTTAGGGTAGTCAGATGCCTTAAGGTGCTCAGGGGATCGCTGAATCCAGGCTTACACAATGTTAGAGTCATTCCATAACATTATTTGCTGTATAGGTAGCACCAGGGAATCTAAAACCTTTTCTAGAAGCTGTGACAATAACACACAATTCCAAACGAGGTATATTGATTGGTTTCACCGGTGTAACACAAAACTTGCTGCACAAGAGTCTTGTAGATACATCCTCTTCTGAGATCGATTGAGTATATAGTACAGCACCATATGCTGCTGTTGAGGCGTCGGCTAATCCATGGATGATAATTCTGCCTTTTCCTATTACGAGTCGAGGGACATGGATATCTTGAATAACTGGCAGGGTAGACACGAAGTCGTTCCGTTCTTTAGCTATTGGATTGAAAAGTGACTCATCTCATTATAATTTGAGAACCCAAAATATCTGTAATAGTAATTTGGCCTTAGTTAGAATTGGCCCCAAGCATCCAAAGGGGTCAAACAAACGGCCAATAATGGATGAAACTTCTCTTTTTATATACGACTCACAACAATTCACAACCGTCTTAAAAAAGAAACATTCAAAGTGTGGAATCCAAATGATTTATAGAATTTTCATTGTTTGGTCTGATGTTTGGCAATGGAAATCTCAAGATTGCTCTTTAGGTCTTGAATTCAATATTTCTCGAGTATTACTACAACACTGATGTAAGCTCATACCCGCTTTTTTAAATAAACTAATTAATTCTATTTGTAGTTTTTGAAACTCTTGAAAGTCTGAACTACATGTTAAAATATCATCTATATAAATGTCTTTGATAGTAACTGCTGCAGCCAAAGCATATTGTTCTCCTTCGTTCCTAGCTAATTATTGAATGGGTCGGGTAGCAAGATAGTGTGCACAAGTAGGCCCGTAAGTTATAGTGCTGAGTTTGTATGTTTGTACAGGGCCATCAACACTCTTTCCATATAATAAATTTCAAATTTTGATGATAGAGTTTAATTAAAATCTGTTAAACATTTTTGAAATATCCGTTGTAAAGACAAATGTGTGCTGCCTAAATCTCAACAGAATTGAAAATAAATCTTGCTGCAAAATCTCGCCTTTACATAAAATGTCATTCAAAGAAAGACCTGATGTGGTTTTAGAGGAGGCATTAAAAACCACTCTAAGGTTTTTAGCTTTACTATCGTGGTGAAATACTCCATGATGTGGTAGAAAATAAGAAATATTATTTTCAAGGGGTTCAGCTACTAGTTGCATGGGGTTTAGATCAATATATTCCTGTAAAAACGACTTATAAAGGGTTTGTAATTTATAATGTTTTGAGAGTTTTTTCCAAAGTTGATTCGAACGAATTTTAGCCATAAACCATGAATTACCTAAACAGTAAGGATCTTTTTTAAAGGGTAATTATACAACATATCGTCCTTCTTCATTGCGATAACGAAAGTTTTGATATTGGGTTTCAAATTTTTTTCTTCTAAACTATGTTCTATTGAGGATCCATCTACCATTTAAATTTCCCAAAATGCTTGCAATTGTTAATTAAGACTATCTGAATTTATTTCCGAATTATTAGCTACGCCGCAATATGATTTTTCTTCAAATTTATTAGCGCTTATTACAACAATGTAACTGAAAACATCTGTTGAAACAGCCATTTTGGGCATGGCCATCGAAATTTATTAGGTCTTAATAATTCAAAAAAGAGCTCGCACCCAATAAGCATATCTATTTCTCCTTGTATATTAAAATATTTATCTCCACGAGATTTATGTTCGAAGGAATGTTTAATTCAGTTGCATCCGTGCGATGGTTATATGTTGTGGTAATAAACGGGTAAATAATAGTTTTAATTTTGTTGGAAAGTCTCCATTTTTATTTTTAATCACCGTTTTTTCTTTTTGTTTAACGCTAAGAGTTATTCCCCCTAATCCCGAAATAGACGTGTTTATTTTTTATTTTTTCAGTGGGAGCTTATTAGCCGAGCGTTGTCGAATGAAGGAGAGATAAGATCCTGAGTTTAAAACCGCTTTGCAGGGGAAAGGCTGAATGTGTCCCACTCCTGAGGTAAGCCATTGCGGTCGGGAGTAAAATATTTTTTCCTTTCTTTTTCACACAGTTCGAAAACGTATAAGAGTGTTCTAGGGATATTGACCCTTGCATATTCGGTGGGGGTTCTAGTTCGTAAGCTAATGTTGTGGGTATAGGTGAAGGAATCGCTTCAAATATATGTAAAAATATATGATGACGTTTTTTGCAAATTGAGCACGAGTTCTTCCATTTATATTACTTAATTTTATGAGGTTCCTTTAAGCAATTGATGCAAAAATTAAGGTGTTTTATTTGATTAAATCTATCCGATACTTTCATATTTTTTAAAACCCCTGCCCGTGTAGGGCAGCGATGCACGTTAAATCTGTCGAGAGCTGAAACGTCCTCCCGTTGGTGTGGTGTGGTAGTTAGGAGAGGGGGGTGCCAGCTCAGGTGTTATTTGGTTCAAAATTACGTTTCGCCAAAAGCCCTCGTGTAGCTGAACAGTGCGACGTTAATATTCAATCAATCAGTCAATCAATTTAAAACCCCTGCACTTATAAATCAAATGAGGCAGTTAACAGATTGCACAGGAATTTGAGGAATCATTCGAATTAAGAAAGATTTTACCTTTATTCAAGGTTACTTGTTTTTGTTTAAAATGGGAGCAAAACGATTAATTAAATTTTGGCTTTTTTTTTTTTTTTCTAAAAACATAAATGTATCTAATTCAGAAATTTGATTTAAATCAATAGAGTGTTCGAATTGCTTACAAGTTACTCGATCTATTATTTTCAGAATAATATTAAGCAGCAAAAGATCCGATAAATTAATTTGTTCGAAACCTAAGAGTTTTAAAGCTCTGATATTGTTCAGAATATCTGTGATTGATCTAATATCTCGAGGTGAATCATTTGTTTACTTTTCTATTTCTAATATAGCATTAATATGAGTTTCAGTAAGGAGACGTTTTATTTCAAATCTAGTTTTTAATGATGTGAGGAGCGATTCAAAGGAATCATCAATTGCTTCAAGTAGTTTAGCATCAACCTGTAATTACGATTTCAAATAATAAAGTTTTTGTGACTCGCTCAAGTCATTGTTATTAGTTATAATGTTATCAAATTGTGATTTAAAGCTAAGCCATTCGTCGTATCTACCTCTAAATACCGGTAAATGTATTTCCGGCAGTTTTATTTCTAATTTTAGTTTAGAATTAGCTTATTGCATTTTCATGATTATGAACAGAACTAACAGAAGATTTAGCAATTAAAAAATTGATAATATCTCTAATTCTTACCTCCAGCTCCTACATACTTTGTATGTGAGCTTCTATGACTTCTAATTCCACACACACAATTCACTAATATTCTTGAGATCATAGTACTGAGTTGAAGGATTTATTAAACAGTTTTATAGGATTGTTTTCAGAAAAACCGGGGCTCACGCATGTTTTGTATCATGAGATTGACACGGGGCATAAGTCACTATTTGCTCCTAGGCCGTATCGAAATGACAAAGTGAAGCAAAGTATTTTGGACTACCATGTTGAGAAAATGTTGAAAGCGGGACCCATAATACCAATTCAATATTCGTACGCATTGCCGGCTTTGTTATGTAGAAAAATAATGGGTTACCGCCAGATAATCCAGAAGCGTATCGATTCACCTTGGACTATAGAAAGCTCAACGCCATTGCGAAGTATCGCAGATTTCCCTTACCGTTAATAGATGATTTGATAACAAACATCCCCTCGATCTTAGGTCAGGTTACATTCAACTTGCAGTAAACCCCAGGGATGTAGTTAAGACGGCCTTTGTCACGACAAACGGCACTTATGCGTTCACTTGCATGCCCTTCGGGCTGTCGAAGGTTGCTCCTAACTTTCAGAAAGCAATAAATATTATCTTAAAATCGGTGATACGGTGGTTTGTTAGCATATATAGAGAGGACGTCATTACTCCGTCGCCTTCGTGGGCTCACTAAGTTAAGCATTTAAGAGTAGTGTTTCGATTGTTGCAGGAAACAGGATTAACGTTGAATAAAGACAAATATAAATTTAGTTGTGACAAGTTGAAGTATTTAGGTTTGGTGATTTGTAAAGAGGGGATTGCAAAGGACGAGGCTAATGTTAAAGCAATAGGGGAGATGAGGCCCCCTAAAAATTCTAAAAAAGTGTCCAAATTTTTAGGAATGTCCCATTGGTACGCGAAGTTATTAAAAATCATGCCTATCTATGCAAGCTCCTGTATATGCTTAAAAATAAATTTAACAAATTTTATTGGTCAGTAGAGACACAGAAGGCGTTCGACGCCTTAAAAAAGGTGATTATAGAATTAAAATTGCCAGATTGTAAGAAATTATTCGAATTGTTTACTGATGCATGTTCAATAGGCATAGGCGCTGTACTCAACCAAAAGCAGAGACCAATAGTGTATGCCCCCTGCATGCTTAGTATTGGCTCTAAATAAGTTTAGGACGTACTTAGGTTCACTGCCAGTAAAAGTAATAACAGATCATGCCGCGTTGACGAGATTGACAAATGGTAAAATTTGTCAAATAGAATGATTTATAAAGTGGGTTTTAAAATTAGCTGAATTTAAAATTAAATGGGAACACTGTTGTAGAACTTAAATTGCGGTCGCAGATGTCTTGTTTACGAACCCGGTGGAAAGTACCGTAAGGAAAAATGTTGCTTGTGCAATAATTAGAAATTTGGCACTTTCGTCACGGGAGCAATTAATCGAAGAGCGGAGAAGGGACCTTGATTTAGGTCATATATATTAATATCTTGAAAACCCAGAGCATAGCTTGGTTAATACGACAATCTGTGAAAACTGGTCTCACGACTTTCGATTAGTTGAGAGTTTGTTCTTTTATGCGAAATACCCAACGACTCTATGAGAAATGAGAGTACAGTCGGTCGAAAAAATAGCTGAGCACCGTGACCCTTTCAAAAAATGATGTGAAATGGAAAACGACCTTTATTGAAATGAAAACGACCTTTGTTGAAACCATCTCACTTGAAATTTATCATGAAACCCCCCATCTCATTTTAAATCGTCTCATTTGAAATTTATCATGAAACCCCCCATCTCATTTGAAATTTATCATGAAAACCCCCATCTCATTTGAAACCGTCTCATTTGAAACCGTCTCATTTGAAACCGTCTCATTTGAAATTTATCATGAACCCCCCATCTCATTTAAAATCATCTCATTTGAATCGAAAACCATTTCATTTGAATCGAAAACCATCTCATTTGAATTGAAAACCATCTCATTTGAATCGATCTCAACACCGTATTTTGGTTCCCCTTTTTTCGTTTCCAACGACTCTTTTTACATGACTCTTGTCCCTTTTTCCTTACTTTTTATCCAAAACATGCCTTTAATGTTTCCATCCCAAAGAAACGTTCAAATGGCTCTTTTTGTATGAATCGTGTCCCTTTTCAACTCATTTTTATCAAAAAATTTGTGTTTAGTGTCTCGATTCATGTTTGAAGCAAAGTATGCAGGAGAACAATCATGTATGCACAATATAAAATTGTCGTTCTTTTGTGAAATCACTTCTACTACGATATCTTGGGACATCACATTTATTTATATACATACGAAAATATTGATCGCGGATACTGCACACAGCAAGTTTGACCCAAAAGCACACAGCGAACGGTCAGCTCGTCAACCCCGTAGAAGGAATGCGTGGGAGTGAGGCGGGAAAAAGAGCGCGTGGGCGGATCACTCAGTTATCCTTCCGCCAGAAAAAATAGTTCACTCGCTTCACCCCAACATACCCCTCCTGCGAGTGATACATTTTTTTCAAACAATACAAACATTATAGACATATACACAATACACATAAAATATAACAATAAACACAGTGACATAAAATCAAGAGAGTAATGCAATTTTTTGCATTGAATATTCCAACTTTTCTACATTCATGGCTTTCGTAAGGAAATGTGCAATTAAAAATTCTGTTTGGACATATTCTGATTTAATTACAGTATCTTCAATTAAATCCTTTATAAAATGAAAACGTAAGTTCATATGCCTTGATTTATTTGAAGAACGGGTACCCTTAATCCACTGAATTGCTGCTTGGCTATCTGAATTTAAAGTTACAGCATTATTTATAAATTGTTCACATTTTAATTCAGTTAACAAATTTACAGTCCAAATTATATCTTTACAAATTTCAGAAATAGAAAATAACTCTGCTTCACATGTGGATAAACTAACACTCTTTTGTTTACGACATTTCCATAAAATTAATGAATTACCTAGTAAAACTACACCTCCAGAAAATGATTTTCCATTTTCTGCATTTCCCCAACTAGCATCTGAACTAGCATTTAAATACCAAATTCATTTTCATAAAACAATTTTTTATCTTTTGAGCCCATCAAATATCTTAACACTCGTTTAGCCAAATTGTAATGTCTCTTCTCTGGATTATGATTAAATTGGGATAAATAAGACATTACAAAAGAAATATCAGGTCGAGTTCTATTAGCTAAATATAAAAGTTCACCAATTAATTTGATACATAGTAATATCAATAAATTCATTTGTAGAGGGAGAAATTTTGTCTTCCCCCTTCACAATTGGAGTTTTAACACTTTTACAATTTTCTAAATTATGTTTGACTAATAATGAATTAATGTAGTCACACTGGGATAAATAAATACCATTTTCACATTTTTCAATTTCCATGCCTAAAAACTTGTTAGTTTTGTTTTCAACCACTTCAAATGCATTTTTGATCTTACTAACAATATCTTCATACATTTTATCATTGTTACAAAAAATAGCTAAATCATCTACATACATAATATAAGAACACTTTGATTAACAGATTTATAATAAAAACACAATTATCAGAAGCTAATTGTTTTAAACCAAAATTTTCTAATTCCACACACACACCCTTTATTTTCATATACCAGTTGCTACCAGACTGTGGCAAACCATAAATACTCTTTTTCAATTTACAAACTTTATCATCTCCAATTAATTTTTCATAACCAGGAGGGGGTAACACATACACCGTCTCCTCTAAATCACCATATAAGTATGCAGTTTTTACATCAAAGAAATTAATATTTAACTTTAATTTAGCTGCAAGTGCAATTAACAATCGAAAAGATTCAATGTTTACAACTGGTGAATACGACTCTGAATAATCTATGTTTTTAATTTGATTAAAACCAGTTGCTACAAGCCTTGCTTTGTATTTTATATTTTTCCCAGCATCATCTTGTTTTAAGCTATATACCCATTTAGTATTTATTAATTTTGATTTCGCAGGTTTTTGTACAATTTCCCAAACTTTATGTTTATCTAACGAATCTAATTCATTCTCCATTGCTAATTTCAATTTTTCCAATTAGCACTATTTTCTGCCTCAAAATAAGAGTTTGGTACATTATTCACCAAATGGACAGACATCAGCTTAGATTTTAGTCTTTCCGATCTTCTAACAGGGATTTGATTTTGCACATCATTCAATTCAAGTACCGGAATTTGGATTATGCCTGTCCGAGGTGATGACGTGGTCTGAAAGGGAATTGAGTTATCATTCTCAATTGCTCCAGGTCCATTATTTATATCAAAATTATACAACTCTCCATTCTCTGTATTTTGATTAATTTCGTTTCTTTCGGGAGAGACTTCAAAAAACGAGTCAATATCCCATGTTTCATTTTCTATCTCACCTAAATAATTACTACCCTTTAAATATTCATTAAATTTAACTGATCTCTCCTCAATAACTTTTTGATTTTTAATATCATAAATTCGATATCCCCTCCTTTCTCTAGCATATCCTAGCATAATTCCACGTCTTCCTGGAACTTCAAATTTATTTCTCAATACTTTCGGAACGTGAAAATAGGCCACACAGCCAAATTTTTCAGATAATTTAATTTTGGTTTATTACCTGTCCAAATTTCTAATGGGATTTTTTTCTTTCCCTTTTCGTGGTGTAACATTAGATACTTGAGTACTACAATTAATAGCTTCAGCCCAAAATTTTAAAGGAAGTTTACTTTCATATAATAAAGATCTAGCTCTTTCTAGAAGAACACGGTTGGCTCTTTCTGCCTTGCCATTTGATTCACTATTGTATGGAATAGATTTTTCATGAAATATTCCTGAATTAGCCAGGTAAGTATCTAGTTGTTCATTTACAAATTCTAACCCATTATCAGTTCTTATCTTTTTAATCCTTTTTTCAGTTAAATTTTCATATTTGGCTTTAAATTGAGAAAATATATCAAACACTTCATATTTATTTTTTAAGAAATAAGTAAAGTACATGCCAGAAAAATCATCTACAATTACCATAAAATATTTTGCACCACCATGCGATTCGATATTAATTGGACCACACAGGTCGGCATGGAGCAACTCAAGAATTTGTGAGCTTTGATATATATCAATACTATGATGAGTTTTTCTGGTTACCTTACTTATATCACAAGTTTCACATGTGAAATTATTTACATATTATCAATATCAATATAATCTTTCATTTTAAGCATATATTTACAATTTAAATGACATAACCTGTTATGCCAAATTTCATAATTATTAGTAGATTGGTCAGAAATAAAACACTCAGAATTATACATAGGTTCTAATTTAATTTCTAATCTACCATTATTTTTAAATGCTTTAGTTATTAACTTATCATTTTTATCATATATCAATACACAATTATTGTCTGATTTAATCTTACAACCTTTATCCATTAAACATGTTACAGACAGTAAATTACATCTTAATTGAGGAACATAACTGACATCAGTAATTGTTAGATTAATAGAATTACAATGTTTTGTACTCACAGTTTTAGCTGAAACGTTTCCAGTTCCTTGGCTCAGCATTTTAGAATTTTTATCGGCTAAGTAAATGTCCATCACTTCTGGAATAATATTTTTGAACCACACAGATTCTTTGGCCATATGACAGGATGCACCACTATCCAGAATCCAGATATTGTCACAAAGTTTTTCTTCTCGATGGGAAGCTGTAAATACGTGTCCATTTCTAGACGAATTGTTTCTTTGGCTTGTACTTGGAGAGTTCTTGTTTCTATAATAACAGTCCTTAGCTAGATGATTTGATTTTCTGCAAATATAACACAGTCTCGTTTGCTTTTCATTTTTTCTCTTACAATAAAATGCTTCATTAATTCCATCCATGCGAGTTTTAATTGGCAAGTTTAAAGTTGCTTCTTCTTCCCTTAAAATTTGTAATATTTCGTCCATGCTTTTTCCTCTTTGTGTTTTCAGAATATCCCGCTCTTTGGAGAATTTTCCATTTAATCCTCTAACGGTATGGTAGACCAATTCCTTCGGCAACACGTCCAGTCCAAGGGAGTGACACTTAGTCGAAATCCCCCGCGCTCTTGCAATATAATCTGCTACAGTTTCTCCATTTTTCATTCTGATGTTTTTGAGTTCATTGCCCGCGTCAATTTTTCGGTCTTCACCTTCGCCGATGTAAGTCGCTCTAATTTTATCCCACAGCACTTTCGCGTTGTCTTCTGCCGCGAACTGTAAGGCTTGCTCATCTGCGAGCGATAACTTAATGTATGCTATTGCATCTGAGTTTTTCGCAATCCAGTCCATTTCATCTCTACGGGTAAGGTCTTCAGGTTTTTCCTCCAAGATTAGAGGGTCTAATCTTTTTAAGCTAAGGGCAGCTTTCATCTTAAGCTCCCAAATAAAATAGTTCGTTCCGTTTAAATCGGGAATAGTTATCTTATCCATTGTAGGGGTAGAAAGGTTTAAACGTTCACAAAGTCAACTAACTCATCACACAGATTAACCACGCTCTGCTACCACTTGTTGTTCTTTTGTGAAATCACTTCTACTACGGTATCTTGGGACATCACATTTATTTATATACATACGAAAATATTGATCGCGGATACTGCACACAGCAAGCTTGACCCAAAAGCACAAATCGAACGGTCAGCTCGTCAACCCCGTAGGAGGAATGCGAGGGAGTGAGGCGGGAAAAAGAGCGCGTGGGCGGATCACTCAGTTATCCTTCCGCCAGAAAAAATAGTTCACTCGCTTCACCCCAACAAAAAATTTTCAGATTTCTCCTAAAAAATATTTTAGCACGGGGCGAGAGAAAAATTTTCATTCCATCCCAGAGAGACAATTTAGACAGGGGTCATCCACAAATGAAATGTATGCATTTTGACATGTTAAATTAAATGTATGCATTTAATCATGTCAAATTAAATGTATGCATTTGGGTGAGAAAACGGGGGATCAGCCCACTCAACGAGACAAACCCTAACATACATCTCGGTGAGAGGACATGCCAATTCAACGAGACAAACCCTAACATGCATCTCGGTGAGAAAACAGAGGACATGCCAATTCAACGAGACAAACCCTCTCATCTGGGTGTGATAAGAAGACGACAACAGTTAAGTTTAATCTATATTATTCCAATCTTGGTGTATTTAATACTCTAATGATGTCATGTGAAACGATTCCTATTGGCTGGTGCATGTTGTGATAAAAATTTAAAAAAAGATGCCATCCAATGTTGGCATATTGTGTGTCTTGAAAAAAGGGGGACCGAGTCGACTCTTTTGTCGACTCGATCCCCCTTTTTTCGGTAAAAATTTTTTTTTGACTCACTCTACTAGATGGGCCGTCTGTCTTGCATTCAGCCTGCAGCTTGTTAAAATGCTGCAGGTATCGTGCAAATCGATACGATTTCACCATGGTGCACTCGGATATATCAAAGTCCTCGTGCATCTCATCGTGCATGTGGTCAGGCAGGGTGCGGTCATTCAAATCCCGGAAATGGGGCAATATTTCCAAGTTGATGGTAAAAAGTCCAAGCTTTTCAAAAAGTTTTCTCTGATCCGAGCCCTTGACGACAATGAGGCCGCTGTTTCCTTGGGCCAGGTGACAAAACTTGCCCCTGACGCAGAAATCCAGGTATTCCAGAGGCACGGATCCGGGCAGGTGGCTCTTTAAGCTAAGCCAGTGTTTCTCAAACTGTGGGGCGCCCCCTGGGGGCGTGATAACCTTACAAGGGGGCGCGAGCATATCGAAAATAAAAGATTTAAAAAATAATTAACTTACTGGAATGAATTAAAACAAAATACTTTCAGACATAATAAAAAATGCACTTTACTCTGATATAATTTAGAGGCACGCGTGCGTGATATTAAGTCATCAAAACTAAAAATTCTTCAATACCTAATTAGCTATCTTTGATCCTATAACCAAACAAGAAAACTTTGATTAGATTTGCTGTAATCCCACGATGAGAGATTTTTTTTTACTATGCTTTCTTTTAAATCTAACATACTACTCTTTCAGAGAAAAACAGATCCCAGACCCAGAAATGAAAAAAAAAATTAGGAACATAAAAAAACTCATCACTGTCATTATTTTTGAAATACTGCACATTATAGCTGTAATTTGTTTGATCTTCTAAGTTATTGGTACAGTTAGTTATGACCCCTCTCTTATGTGTTTGTTTCTCATTTAGGGAAGTTGTAAGTAATGTATTTCTATGTTGCGCTTTTTTCCATGCAAAAGAGTTTTATGATATTAGGAAAATCACGGAGGATTTTTTTTTTTTTACTTGACTAAAACTTATTTTTATGAGTAATTTCAAACTTCTAAAGCATAACGAAAAACGTTTTACACAATTTTTTTAGCAGTAACATACATATTATCATAATGAATATACTTTTTACCCGGAAGTGGTCGCGCGGGATACACAGATTACGAAATCGTTAATTCTGGCAAAACTGTTTATTTGTTACCAAAGAAAAATTGAAAAGTCCTTGTAAGTAGGTAAGTAAACTTTCTCTTAATTAAATTATTCACTGTAATCACGATTTGTATCGTGTACAATAAAATAATTATAAAAAAGGATTGGGGTGACTCAATAACCCCGCTCGACCGTATCTAGTGCGCGTCTGCTTCCAGTTTAAAACATGTTGAAGTATTTTCGCTTTAAATATTAAAAATAATACAATTATTCCTAATCGGAATTTTATATTATTGTTTATTATTTAACATCAATTATTAATGCTAATTCTGTGAGGCTTAAAATCAAAATTAGTTTAAAACTAATTATAATTTGAGCAACCATTTTAAAAAAAAATCATTTTACATTTTTGTAAACATTGTCGAGCATTTGCCTTTGCTTTCCTTACAATTCAGTGTTATATCAATAATTTTTTTATTTAGTTATAAATGAACTCATGCAAAGAGCGGGCAATTCAGCCGGTATACTTTTAATGTATCAAAGCCTCACAGAGTATTTTATAACTAATTAATTAATACTAAATTAAGAACAAGCTTAATAAGCATTAACGACTTCGATGGGCTTGTCTTGCAAAAAGCAAAGTTTTTCAAAGGAATGCTGGATTAGAAATTGACCCTCTGAGTCCTTTTTCTATATTTAGCAGATATCTATATTTTGTCTTCTAAGCAGCCACCGCATTTTGCAATATGTTCAATATAAAAATTATAGAAAGGAAAAATAACATAATAATTATCCTATTATTTTATTTATTTATTTCTTTTTGCTTAAAAGTAGCATGCAAAATTTAATATTTATGTTACTAATTTATATGGTATATAATTAAGATCGCCTATTGTAGCTTTAGCGTCAAAGTGCATTATCATTGCATTCAGTACGTTATTAATGTATAAGGGGGCGCGATAAAAATTGTGATCGAAAAGGGGGCGCCAGTATTGAAAGTTTGAGAAGCACTGAGCTAAGCCGTTCATTAATGTACCGGTTGGCTCGGCTGTCTTTGGCAGTCGTAAGGAGATTCGAGTGGTCCACCGTGATACAAATCACTTTTGGATCTTTGCCATCCTCCGTTATGCTGGCAATGGACAATTCGATAGGAACAGGCTGACCACCATGGTGAAACACGTTGGCATGGGCAAAAAACGCTAGATGAGACATGTTGCTGAGTGAGAATGTCTCTGGTGGAGGATCACTCGCCTTTTATACTTTGCTGGGGTCACGTGAATAGATTCTTATTGGCTGATGCTTTTCAAACTTTGAATCACCAGACATTGATTGCATCCAACAGCACGATTCAGCGCAAAGGTTCCACCATACAGATGAATCCAACAGCACGATTTAGCGCCAAGGTTCCACCATACAGATGAATTTAATCTTGCTGCAGCACACGTTTTTAAAATACGGATAAATTTAATCTTGGTGCATCCAACAGCACACGTTTTTAAAAAGCGGATAAATTTATCCAACAGCACACGTTTTTAAAATGTGCATTTCAATCTTGGTACATTATGTGACCCGAAAAAAGGGGGACCGAGTCGACTGTTGTGTCGACTCGATCCCCCTTTTTCCGGGCCAATGTCCATTTACTGTGTCAATACCGTCACTTTGTAGCTCCATTCAGCATGCAGCTTATTAAACTGCTGCAGGTATTTGGCAAATTAGTACGATTTTAGCATGGTGCAGCACGAAATGTCCTCTTCCTCGTGCACACTCTCATGCACGGGGTTGGGAAAGGTTCCATCGCAAATGTCTTTGAAGTTTGGCAGGTTCTCCAGGGCCATGGCATACAGTCCGAGCTCTTGAAAAAAATTTTGTTGCTCCCCTCCTTTGACCACCATCAGGCCCCTGTTGCCTCGGACCAGCTGACTAAACTTGCCCTCACGCAAAAGGGCAGGTATTCCACGGACACACTCTTGGGTAACGGGTGGTGTACCAGACGAAGACGGGCATTCTCTTGGCAGTTGGATCGAAAATCTTTGGGCTTGGTTGTTTGCCCGGCTTGATTCACGGTGATGCACATTACCTCGGGATCGCTGCCATCCCTGGGAATCGTGGCAATGGACAATTCGATGAGCACTGGCTTGCCCTCGTGATGAAACACGTTGGCATGCGCAAAATAGGAGGGTTGACTCAAAACAGTCATGTTGCTTCAATGTGAGAAAAGCAGAATGATTCGAGCGGCGGGTGGCTCGCTTTATATATGGTCGAGGAGCGTGACGTCAGAGGGCATCCCATGGGCCAAAGCCTTTTCATGCGAGTGCTGCACGTGTTTTTCCAAAGCCCGCTTCCAAGGTTGGAGACCCACCATGCGCCAAGGGACAGGATCGTCTCGATGCATTTCCCAATCGTCCAACCACGTCAACCATTTCACGTACACGTCTGCGACTCGAGGGCATTCTGTAGAATCCAAACTGTACGCATCCGTCATGTGAGGTTGATACGCCTCCCAAACTCGGTGAGAAGGAGGACGACCCACTTGAAAGAATCTCAACTCGACCCCTTTGTCCCAGGTCAGATCCAAATGATTCGTAAACACAATCACCGTTTTTCCAAACGACCGAGGAATGTGCACACCAAAGTTGGGTTCAAAAAGGATGATATAAGGATAGTCTGGCTCGTAATACGTGACTCGATCCGGCCACCGACCCAGATTTCCAAATACGATAGTGATGCAATGTCGACACTAGTCCAACAAGTGTTGTACCGAAACCATTTTTTTACATGCTCTTGTCTCCAAGCTTGATATGTTTTGGACAAAAAATGAGACTGTTTTCTAGCAAAAATGAAATTTATTTACAAAAAAGTATTTACATTAAATAATATTTACAATATCTACAAAAAAATATTATTTACACTATTTACATCAAAATAATATTTACATGCAAGGCAAACAATTGCGTACAGACAGATTCAACGGTTTAATCACTTTAAACCCAGTAGTGTTTTCCACTTTTTTTTCAAATGGGGCATGGCCAAGTCCATGAGGGCTTCTTGTTGCTCTATGGCCAACCCTGCTTCAAAATGGTCCAAGAACGAGATGAGATCATTACTCTCGTCAAACAGGGAAGGCACCGTGTCCAGCACCTGAGGTTCTTGGCAATGAGCCGAGGGAATACCTTGTTGCAAGTAGTCTCCAAATACGGACGACATGATTTGATCCATGGAAGAGTCATCCGTAAGGGTCGGCTCCAAAGTCTCGACCACAGGTGGATCTGGTAAAAGGATCGGAGATGTTGTCTGCTTAGATGGTGGATCTGGTAAAAGGATCTGAGGTGTTGTCAACTCTGGTGGTGGATCTGGTAAAAATATCGGAGGGGTTGTCTGCTCAGGTGTATCTGGTAGAAGAATCTGAGATGTTGTCATTGCAGGTGGATCTGGGATTTGAGATGTTGTCAGCTCAGGTGGCTCTGGAATACTCACAGGTTGAGGGGTGGACAAGGCCGTGAAAGGTCTGGTAATCAACACAGGAGCCACAGGCGGTCTGATGACGGGTGTGATAAACACTCTTTTCTTTTTGGAAAAAGGTCCGGGCTGTTGTTCCAAAGGCCTTTTGTTTGTCTCGGCAGGTACGTGAGCCGGGGTCGGAGGTGGTAGCTTGTAGGCCTTTTGATCGAAGCGTTTCCTTTTTCTAAAATCCCCCAAGTTAAATCCATTCTCCATGAGCTGGGGGAGAATCACATTTCGGGGATAATGTCCAAACCAAACACCGTCTTTTGCACCGTCAACAAGATGTAACGGGTTCCAGCCGGGATCGGGTACGCCGTGTGGGGTTCCAACACCATTCGATGATAGAGCATCTGGTCAAACGGTTCAAAGCTCCTCCTAAACAAATTGGGATTGGCCCGACACCTGAGACTGGACGATAGAAATTCATAAATCAGCATGGGCTCGTGGGTCGTTTGAATCATGTGAATCTCGCCAGACTTTACCGGTCGGAAGCCAAAAGTAAAGTCTTTTTTCACAAAAAACATGTTGTTGTAAATGTATACCATCCTCTTGTTGGTATTTTTCAGGGGTCGATCGGTATTTCTCAACAGTCCTTTAGAGATTTTCTCCCACAAGACATTGTCGGGCCTGAATTCGTTCACGTGCTTGGCCTCCAGGATGGCACGCTTGAAATTATCCAACAGCGTCTTTTTTTGGTACCAATTGTCTTTGCAAAACAAGACAAACACCCGTTTCGTGTTGGGTTCCTGATAAATGATGCAAGCACGGACGTGTCCCTGACGAGCGGCATATTCCAAGGCGTCGGGTTTCTCGGGCAGCGTCACGGGCATCACAGTCGTGGAAATGTGCTCGGGAAAGGCATCAATTTGGTCCATTGTGCACTAAAGTGAAGCGTCGACTGATGGGAAGCGTCGAGACGAGTTTTCTTTTATACGTTAAAACAGGATGTGGGCGGAGTCATGAGTAGCCAATCACGAGTGTTTGAACCCATCATGAGTGAAAAATGAGATTGATGGGTTGATGCAAAATGGCACACATGCCTTGCACGGCAATCCAACGATGACATGTGGTCTGATTACAAAACGGACATTGCCCCAGCTCGCGTCCATTGGAATTTAACAACATCACAGGGGTTCGCTTGAAGGGGCTCGAAGCGCTCCAACTGGCTTAAATGTCCTTAAAGGTTTGTTTAGAATGTTGGTCGGTGACACAAATGGTACCAACATTGAGATAATGTAAAAATTTAAATAGTTTGTGGGGACATTCTCGATCTATGGCATACGAGACGACTCCGTTGGTCAGCGTGAAACCACTATTTCTAATACACAACACGGCCAAACCTTGGCTGTGGAAAAAGACTTGGGCATTTTCCTGGGAAGTGGGCATCAATTGCTGTGCATAAGGGGGTCTTTGAAACACTCTGGGTTTGAAATGATGCCTTTGATAAGGGGGCCTGAAATTGGGTCTCTTATACAACCTGGGATCTCGTGGCCTTTGTTCCTCGTGCCATCTTTTCTCATTCCTTCGTTCTTCATTCTCATCGATCCATATTTCCTCATTCCTTCGTTCCTTCGATCGCGGAGAACGATAAATGAATGAATCAATCTTCTTGACATGGGTCTTTTTGGTAGGTGGGTCAGATGATTTAGAAACAATTGGTGGCTTAGAATCCACGGGTTCTTTCAAAGGTGACTCGGGAACACTAGATGGTTCCATGGGATCCTTCAAAGACGACTCGGAAACGGTAGATTGCTCCATGGGGGTAACGAATCATAAATTACACCTTCAGATGCTTCATGGGAGGGAGAAGCTACTGGAGTCGGTGGCAAAGGTGAAACTGGTGTTGGCACACTAAACATGTCAATAAAATCATCATAGTCTGGCAAATTGATTTTTGCAGGAATGAGTATCATGACATGAGCCAGATCTTTTAAACTCTACGATTAAAAAAAAATTTTTTAAATATATAATATATATATATAATTTTACTTGTAGAGGACAGTTTCAACTGTCCATTTCCTTTTTCATTTGAAATATTTTCACACACAAAAGACAATACACACACAAAATGTTTAGTCTCTTTATTAACATTTTTATTTCCCACTTTTTCCCCTTTTATTATTTCCATGTTTCAACCACTCTATGCGGTTGAATGTTGAGCAGGATGGATTGAACCAACCTCCGATTACCGTCTGAGGTGTCATTCCAAAATTTTACCCCATTTCATGTCACAAAATGGACTGTTTCAATCACGGCCACCTACATATTATTTTGAAATGGGCACAAGTGTTGCGTGCAATAGTTTCCAACCTTGGCATAAAGAGGACCCCCAAAAAAATGGGAGAACGACTACTGGTCCCGAGCTATGCTCCTTTCCAGTAATCATTCTCCCATTTTTCTGGGGCTCAATACAGTGTCTAAGATGCTCTTAGAGGGTCGGGTGTTCTGCAGAGGGGGCATGTGTTGCTCACATCCAAGTGTCGGAGGAGGCAACGCAAGTGAAATGCATGGCCGCATTGCATCTTTTCCGGCCAGTGCATCGTGCTGAGGCAAATCGAACACGAGTCTGGCACTTGGAAGACGCAATCGGGCCATTTCTGCCCAAAACACCCGTCCAACACTGGTTGTGCCAATCGAGTCCAGGTGGTCAAGTTTTGAGCACCATAGCGTCTCCAAGCCTTGTACACCAAAAAGTACAGTTTGGGGATGGCATACTGAGTCCATAGGGCTTGGACAAAGGCGCCTTTCCCTTTGGCAGCCTCTTGCTCCATAAATTCACAGTTCAGATTGGCAGGTTCGAAATAGGAGGAAAAACTTTCAAACCAAGGCACGTCATGGGAGTCGTGGTAAGGTAAGATTTCCATCATCAAATCGATAATGTTTACGGCATAGACGGTTTCCAGTTGAATCACCTCGGAAGGTTTTAAACGAATTAAAACGCCCCGAAAGTTCATCATGAAGGTGATGTAATCCCCAAGGTCTGCCTCTTGTGTGGTACATGGCAAGATGCAGTGTGAAGGCTAATTCGTGTTCCATGTCTCTGAGTAAAATGATGCGACTGGCTTCTGAGCCCTGCTTTTATAGTGGACAGAAGGAGGAAGTTGACTGATAAGGAAATGTGTGATAAGGGCTCTCGAGTAAAAAAGGAAAGAGACAGGGTTGAACCATCAATCATTTATTGATACCATTTACATTGGTGGGTTGAATAATGAATCCATTGTTGCCCAATGTCATGAGAGGATGATTTCTAGGCACCCACAAAACAATATGGTTTGAACCCTCCGAGGGTTCCTGTTTGAGTCTTTTAGGGGCCAAGCGTGGTTCCATGCGTCTCTTTCCAAGATCGAGGCGTTTGACGTGGAGGTAGGGGGAAAGGGTCTGGGTACCCTTGTCACAACGAGGGATCAGGGGTGGAGTCACCTCGACATTATCCATGAAAACAGAGGAATCCACCAAAGGTATTCTTTCAGGTTCAACAGGTGGAGTAGGTATTCTTTCAAGTCTTTGAGCAGGTTCAGCAGGTCTCTCAGGTTCGGCAAGTCTCTCAGGTTCTGCAGGTCTCTCAGGTCTTTGAGCAGAGGGAGTAGGCATTCTTTCATGTCTTTGAGCAGGTAGAGCAAGTCTCTCAGCCCTCAAGCAGGCCTCATAAACCATCTGTATGGAGGGTTTGGATCCATTTTGCATCTGACGCATGCCTTGCACCTTTTGGATAAAGGTTTGGACCCACAGTCTCACCAAGATGGAATTGGGGACGGGAGAGTCTTGGACATGCAAGACAGGAGAGGTTTTGAAACTCTCCACAAACAGGTTGCTAGGGTTCTCCACCAGAGCAGAACCCGCATTGAGACTGATGGCAAAACTCGTGACCAACGACGACAGTTCGGCATTCAAAATGTTAAAGACGACATCGAGAGTCACCAGTTTTGACTTTTGCGACATGATGGGATACGGTTTGTGGGCCGGCAACACATCTTTGCCTTGAATGACTACGCTGTCGAATCGTTTGGCAAATTTGTATACTTTGGAACGACCGAGTAGGGCTCCAACATCCACCAGTCGAAAGTAGAGCTTGCCATCCTTTCCAACCATAGCAGCCAATGGATAGTGTTGATGAGGCAGGAGAAGTTTGAACCACATGATGACTCTTAAGAAACACTGAGAGTGAATGAATGGCCACGGAAGGCTGTCAAACATTTATACTATCTTTCTCTAAAAAAAAATTTTTTTTTTTTACATGGTTAAACATTTTACAGCTGGCCAAGCTTTGCCATGCTTCACCTTACATTCCTTGAAGAATTTCCCTGGTGTTGGGGAAAACCACTTTTGACATAATTGTACATTGTCTGCCAACGTACGCTATTTTCGTCCGTCATCAGCATGGCAAGGGGTAAATATTCTTTTCCGGTTTTTAAAATTTCCTCCAATTTTGCTTCGGTGGGTTCGCCGTGCAACATTCGTTCTTGAAACACCATCGATTCCAACAAAACGTGCATGGCACAATCATGGGGGGGGCCTCTTCTTCCCGACCACACACGAAGCAATGCGATTGACAAGAGCACGTATCCAAAACGACTGGCATGGCGGCAGGATCAATGGTCAAAAGAGACGATACAATTTTCAAATGGCCCACATGCAATGGTCACGATGAAATTGGTGTTGGACGGGTGTTTTGGGCAGAAATGGCCCGATTGCGTCTTCCAAGTGCCAGACTCGTGTTCGATTTGCCTCAGCACGATGCACTGGCCGGAAAAGATGCAATGCGGCCATGCATTTCACTTGCGTTGCCTCCTCCGACACTTGGATGTGAGCAACACGTGCCCCCTCTGCAGAACACCCGACCCTCTAAGAGCATCTTAGACACTGTATTGAGCCCCAGAAAAATGGGAGAATGATTACTGGAAAGGAGCATAGCTCGGGACCAGTAGTCGTTCTCCCATTTTTTTGGGCTCCTCTTCATGCCAAGGTTGGAAACTATTGCACGCAACACTTGTGCCCATTTCAAAATAATATGTAGGGGGCCGTGGTTGAAACGGTCCATTTTGTGACATGAAATGGGGTAAAATTTTGGAATGACACCTCAGACGGTAATCGGAGGTTGGTTCAATCCATCCTGCTCAACATTTAACCGCATAGAGTGGTTGAAACATGGAAATAAGAAAAGGGGGAAATAAAAAATGTAAATAAAGAGACTAAACATTTTGTGTGTGTAGTGTCCTTTGTGTGTGAAAATATTTCAAATGAAAAAGGAAATGGACAGTTGAAACTGTCCTCTACAAGTAATATATATATATATGTATATATATATATATATATATATATATATGGCATGCAGCCAAAAGCAACGCAGTCTTCGCGCGCAGGCGCATTGAATTGAAACAAAAACTAAAACTTTTGGATGAGAGCAGAAAAGAGAGAAGCAGCGAAGGAGAACGCGAGAGGTGCGCGAGCAGGCGTTACCTTCTGAATATCATCGTCAAACTTATCTGTAAAAACTTATCTACCTTTTTTAATTAATTTTTGTTTAATGTTAAAATAAAATAGAAGAAAGACCAACGTATTGGACCCCTTGTTGTCTCCCACAAATTATGGGGGCTCGGCCGGGATCGAAAAAATTTCGATTTTGAACCAAAGTCTGGACAATGAACAGCAGCGTCCGTGAAGGAGACGCTCCGCCATTTTTCGGAAACTTCGTTCAACCTGTGTAGAGGTTGAATTTTCAACTTCATTCCGCCTGTGTAGAGGTCGGAACAAATAACAAAATAACCTGTGTAGAGGTGAATTTTCAACGAACCATCGACAAATATTCCGCCTGTGTAGAGGTTGGAAAACCCATCGACGAAAAATCCGCCTGTGTAGAGGCCGGAACCACAATATTTCAACTATATTACCTGCGAAGAGGTGACATCAGTGGAATCAACGTTTTTATTGGATACATCGTACGTGCGAGCAACAAGGGAGCCAGAAAAAAGGTAGGATCTTTCCAAATTTTTATAAAATGTATAAAAACGCTCTTAAAGAGGATCTCATAAGAGTCGTTGTGGAGCTAGACGGTACTGTCGAAAGTACTGACACTATAGTTAAACTAAAGACTAAAATTGAGAACAGTAGTACATTTGAAAGTGATCCAGATTTCGTTAAAACTTTAATTCAAAACTGTATAGATGAGAGAGTATCGCAAAACGAAAGAGAGGTAACTTCAGAACAAAAAAATTGAGCTCGCGAAACTTCAGTTAGCAAAATTAGAAAAAGAAATCGAACTACAATTGGCTAAAAATAAAGCATTAAGTTTAAATCCTGCAGCTAAAGTCGAAGAAAAACAGTTCGAAACTAACATAGAAAATATGATAAAAAGTATAAAAACTTTATCTCTTCCTGTTCCCACCAGATCTGAAAATTTTAATCTGTTCTTCCAATCATTAGAACGCACATTTTTAACCAAGAAAATAAATGATGAATATAAATCTGAAATTCTAATAAATCTTCTGGGCGAAAGAGCTCATAACGTCTTACTGTATATTAAAGAAGAGGAATTAAATGACTATGAAAAACTAAAATCTATACTACTCAGAGAATTCCAATTAACCCCTCGCGAGTGTTTAAACTCATTTAAAAATGCTGTAAAATCATCAGGCGAGACATACATCCAATTTGCTGCAAGATTGACGGCAAACTTCCAATATTATTGTTCGTTAAGAAAAGTTAATTCCTTTTAATCTCTATGTGATCTTATAATTTCTGATAAATTATATGAAACTTTAAATAAGGAAACTGCAACTCATATTGGCATTCGAGAAGCAGAAGATTGGTTTAGGCCTATTGATTTAGCTAAAGAGTGCGATATTTATATTTCATCTAGAAGCGGATCACATAAAGAAATTCCTATTACTTATGGATATATCCAAGACCCCTTTAAAAATAGATCACAAAACTTTAAACCAAAGATTAAAGAGAACTATCCCCAATATCATGAAAGAGAAAATAAAAATTGCTTTATATGCGGTGATTCATCTCATTACGCAAGAGACTGTAAGAAGCGTTTTAAATTTAAAGAATCTAATGACCACATCCATAATAGAATAATCGTGAATACTTTGAAAAGAGAGAGCGAAAAACAAAATAGCGATGAATGCGCAAATCTTCAATACGTAAACATTTTTGTGGAAAATCAGCCCGTAACAGCATTGATTGATTCAGGTTGCCAGATCCCAGTTTTAAATTCCTCACTAATTAGAGTGCAAACACCTTCCGAAGAGATCATAACATTAAGTTCATGTTTTGGCGAACAGCGTATGGTAGAAGTTAAACCCATAAATATTTCTCTTAATCAACACTCTCCTAGCTTAAGTGTAAGAACGGCAATATCACCGACCTTGACCGAAGAATTTATTATACATCCCAGTGTATATTCTGAAATAGAGAAACTAGGCCACCCAAAGAGCGATGTTTTATTGAGTGAAAGTGGATCCTCTTTGAGTGCAGATTGTGGTGTTTCTTTTCCAAATGTTTCTGTTTCAAATGTGATAGAAAACTGTAGTTATGGTTTGCCATATGTTAAGAACTTTAATACTAGAAATGATTCGAGTTCTCTAATTAAGGATTATAAATGTAATAAAATTAAGAGTACTAAGTTAAAATTGAGTATTGTAAGAGAAAAATGTTCTGATATAGTATTGTGTAAGAAAGCCAATGGTGCCATGAAAACGAGTTCCGTGGAATTTATCTCCCGCTCACCTAACCCTTTACCTATGAAGAGTGGACATCATCGGTTTGTGTTGCTCCAAAGGATCTTTCAGCCTTGGCAGTGGAAGCGAAGGAAAAAGAGAAATCGTTTTGAACAGACGTCCAGAACTCTACAGAGGAAAATATCGATGCGTTCAACCAAAGATCAACTTGTTAAAAAAGACGTTCTTATGCCTGTGAAACAATGTTTTCCTGTGGAAACTTCCGGATGTCGAAGAGGTGCCTTCACATGATGGAGAAACTGTCTAGTTCAGAAAAATTATGATATCTTTAATCTCTATATATTTGTCGTATAGTCCTTGTCTGTTCCGTTTTTTTTGTATGTTTCAGATTCTCCTCTGGTCTCCATGGAAGTACCGCTGCGGACAGCGTACGGTCAGAATGGCCGTTATGGCATGCAGCCAAAAGCAACGCAGTCTTCGCGCGCAGGCGCATTGAATTGAAACAAAAACTAAAACTTTTGGATGAGAGCAGAAAAGAGAGAAGCAGCGAAGAAGAACGCGAGAGGTGCGCGAGCAGGCGTTACCTTCTGAATATCATCGTCAAACTTATCTGTAAAAACTTATCTACCTTTTTTAATTAATTTTTGTTTAATGTTAAAATAAAATAGAAGAAAGACCAACGTATTGGAACCCTTGTTGTCTCCCACACACACACATATATATATATATATATATATATATATATATATATTTAAAAAAATTTTTAATCGTAGAGTTTAAAAGATCTGGCTCATGTAATGATACTCATTCCTGCAGAAATCAATTCGCCAGACTATGATGATTTTATTGACATGTATAGTGTGCCAACACCAGTTTCACCTTTGCCACCGACTCCAGTAGCTTCTCCATCCCATGAAGCATCTGAAGGTGTAATTTATGATTCGTTACCCTCATGGAGCAACCTACCGTTTCCGAGTCGTCTTTGAAGGATCCCATGGAACCATCTAGGGTTCCCGAGTCACCTTTGAAAGAACCCGTGGATTCTAAGCCACCAATTGTTTCTAAATCATCTGACCCAAATACCAAAAAGACCCATGTCAAGAAGATTGATTCAGTCATTCATCGTTCTCCACGATCTAAGGAACGAAGGAATGAGAAAAGATGGCACGAGGAACAAAGGCAACGAGATCCCAGGTTGTATAAGATCACACAGAAATCACACAGTCATCAAATTCTTTTAGTTCATTCTGTCAATCTGTCGATACATTATCTAATAGATGACGAAGTCGCTGTTACTTAATTTCCCATTGGGTTTTTGTCATAACTTATAGAATGTGATTTGAAAGTTTAAAAAGATTTATATTTTGTAATTATTTTATAGTATTTTTATGCTACAAATATTGCTAATATTGCTCAAGGGTGTTCTCACCACCCCAGATAAACTTTTGAAGATTGTTACATTTTAATCGTCCCAGCGAGAATGATTACATCAGGCTTGAAGGTTCAATGACCTAAAATGAGCAGCTACAGAAAAATCATGGTTCTGCGCATTCTTTTTAGAATCCTGGGTGGAGCTTTCTTCTTGCTGGGGTGTACAGAACATCCCACGCGAGTTATAGCGGTTTTATAGCATCCTTTTTGTCAAGGACAGTAGTATCGAGTAAGTGGTTCTGAGTAATATGCAGTGGATCCTAGAAGGGTACACTTCATGGCAACAAAATTTGGCCATAAAGTTTGCATTATGGAAAACCCAGCCAAATTGTCCCGTTTTATGCTAAGTAAGACGTTATCCCTAAAACCGGCCCAGCTCGAAATCACACCATTTCGGACTGTGGCCATTTCCACCCCTGACCTTGCTTCTGCATCTGAAATGACCACCATTTTCATTTATAAACAAGTTTTTCTTTTTTGAAACTGGACGAATAGTATTTTACCTTTTGAATGAAAGTTGTAAGACAGAAATGATTGCTTCATGAATGAAGGAATGATTGAAAATATTTTAGTATGGTTGTCCGAAATATGAAAAAAATTTGTTTGAGAAAAAAATTTAAAAGATTTAAATTTTTAGTTGTAGTAAGATGTAATTTTAAAAAAAACTTAAACACACACACACTTGTTAATTATAAGCATTTATTAATTAATTTTAAACTAATTATCTGTTGCATTAAAATTAGGCAAAAAGAATAGTTATAATTTTGATGATGAGAATGAATCTGATGCACTTTAACCATTTTTCAATACTTCCCATTAATTATGTTGAGTTTAATCCTAAATTACTTTGGTTAGTAGTGTCCAGTGTATATATATATGGAGATTGACAACCGTGCTGAAATTCCTTTTTTCACGAGAAAAAGCTTTATTGCGCTTTTCCATAATTCAGAATAGATAACAAGTGTATCTTCTTATTAAAGTCCAAATTGCTCACATATCCAATTCGAAGCTGTATTTTAAGATCTTCAATCGAGTCTATTGCGATAAGTTCCTGTTGTAAGTATGACATTTTTTTTACAATGCGGTTGTTGCAGTTGCTTGAGTTAAATAACAGCTAGACACATGGAAATCATACAGATTTTTATATGACAGAAAATATTTACAGTTAATTTACACTTAAATTTAAGTAGTAATGTGGGTATAATTCTAAATCAGACCTTAAACAGTCTAAATTGTGTTTGTTGACAAAGATTTTGCATCCATTTGATCCACTTCCTGTTTGCAGTCATAATGCCCTGGTGCAGGGTTGTACAGTTTCAGTTAGGGTAGGAAATGCTGAAAAATCTGTTCATTCAGGAACAGTTAAGTGAGGAGTGTAAGAAAGTCACATTATGAATTAAGTGTATACTGCAGTGCTTCTCAAACTTTCAATACTTGCGCCCCCCCTTTTCGATCACAATTTTTATCGCGCCCCCCTTATACATTAATCATGTACTGAATGCAATAATAATGCACTTTGACGCTAAAGCTACAATAGCGATCTTAATTATAAACCATACAAATTAGTAGCATAAGTATTAAAATTTTGTATACTACTTTTAAGCAAAAACTAAATAAATAAAATAATAGGATAAAAAATTATTATGTTATTTTTCCTTTCTCATTTTTAAATTGGAACATATTGTAAAATGCGGTGACTGCTTATAGAAGACAAAATATAGATATGTGCTAAATATACAAAAGGAACTCAGAGGGTGAATTTCTTATCATAAGCATTCCATATAAAAACTTTGCTTTGCAAGACAAGGCCATGGTAGTCGTTAATACTTATTAAACTTGTTCTTAATTTAGTATTAATTAATTAGTTATAAAATACTCTGTGCAGCACTGATACATTTAACGTCTACCGGCTGAAGTGCCCGCTCTTTGCCCGGGGCTGCGGTAGCCCAGTGGTTAAGGCATCCAACCATGGCAGGCATGTCATGCGTTCGATCCCAGTACCACTAAAGACCCGCCGTGTAGGGCAGCGATGCACGTTAAATCTGTCGAGAGCTGAAACGTCCTCCCGTTGGTGTGGTGTGGTAGTTAGGAGAGGGGATGCCAGCTCAGGTGTCGTCCACGTCACTTGACCATGGTTCAAAATTACGTGGTCCGTCGCCAAAACCCTCGTGTAGCTGAACAGTGCGACGTTAATATTAACTCACTCACTCACCGCTCTTTGTTCGAGTTCATTTATAAGAAAATAAAACATTATTGATATAATAGCTGAATTGTAAGGAGTGCAAAGCCAAATGCTCGACAATGTTTACAAAAATGTATAATGATTTTTTTAAAATGGTTGCTCAAACTATAATTAGTTTTAAGCGAATGGTAATTTTAAGCCTCACAGAATTGGCATTTTTATTTGATGTTAAATAATGAAAAATAATATAAAATTCCGATGAAGAATAACTGTATTATTTTTAATATTTAAAGCGAAAAGACTTCAACATGTTTTAACCGGGGAGCAGGCGCGCACTGGATACGGTCGAGCGGGTTTATTGAGTCACCCTAATCTTTTTTTTAATTATTTTATTGTACACGATACAAATCGTTATTCCGGTGAATAATTTAATTAAGAGAAAGTTTTCATACTTACTTTCAAGGACTTTTCAATTTTTCTTTGTTAACAATTAAACAGTTTTACCAGAATTAACGATTTCGTAATCTTTGCGTCCCGCGCGACCACTTCCGGGTAAAAAGTGTATTCATTAAAATTATATGAAATTGTGTAAAACGTTATTCGCGTTATGCTTTATATGTATAGAGTACTCGCAAAAATAAGTCTTGGCCAAGTAATTCTTCAAAGTGTGCTCTCCATGGTTTTCCAAATATAATAAAACTCTTTTGCATGGAAAAAAGCTTAACAGAGAAATACATTACTTACAACTTCCCTGAATGAGAAACAAACACATAAAAGAGGGGTCATAACTAACTGTACCAATAACTTAGAAGGTTAAACAGATTACAGCTATAATGTGCAGTATTTCAAAAATAATGACAGTGAAGAATTTTTTATGTACCTAAATGTTTTCGATTCTGCGTCTGGGATCTGTTTTTTCTCTGAAAGAATTATATGTTAGGTTTAAACAGAAAGCGTAGTAAAAAAATCTCTCATCATGCGATTACAGCAAATCAAATAAAAGTTTTTTTTTTGGTTATAGGATCAAAAAGATAGCTAATTAGGTATAAGAATTTTTTATTTCTGTTGACTTAATATCACGCGCGCGAGCCTATAAATTATATCAGAGTAAAAGTGCATTTTTTTAATATCTCTGAATATATTTTGTTTTAATTCATTTCAGTACATTAATTATTTTTAAATATTTTATTAATTATTTTTAAATACTTTATTAATTATTTTTAAATATTTTATTTTTGATATGCTCGCGCCCCCTGGGGGGGCGCGCCCCACAGTTTGAGAAACACTGGCATACTGTAATATTACCATGGTTGAAACATTCTCAAATTGAATTTTAAAACCTGAATCAAGGGCATTTAAATAATGAATGTAGTTTGAAATGGTCTTGTTCCTGTTATATTGTCTGAGAAATTGTGAAAGTGGGGAAAATCTATGACTTCCGATATTATACTCCTTTAACTTAATTCTGGCATGAAATAGTGAAATGATGTTCCTTGACTTAAACAAATGTAGGCTGTTATGTAACTTCAAGTTAATCTCATTAAAATTAATCACATTGAAAACATCCGACTTACTTATGTTGAAATTAAAGGAGAGTTACAAACAATGTTCTATATGCGCTAAAAAAAGAACAGAAAAATTCATTTTACTTGTGAAAAATGTACTAATCGTAATGCTTTCTATTTTCCTTCCTTTTAATTTTTTGTATACAAATTTTATGTTAAAAATAGATATTAAACACCCTTGTGTATGCGACACCCTGTGTGAGAACTTTGGGTCGTTTTTTTTTCGTGCGAGAAATGCCGGATTAACAACTAAATGATATCATTTTAGGACTTAATGTATTGCTAAAACATACATTGCTAATGTAGTTAAGATGGTTAACGCATTGCTGTTTTAACAAATGTTTCAGTCTAAACTTTGATAAAGTTTGGCGCAAGAGAGGGAAAGAAATTGTGTGATTATTTTCAAAAATGCTGAAGTTTTTTAATGTTTATTTGAAATTTCAAGAGTATTTTCAAAATACGTGAAAAAAAGTGATGCGCGAAATCCGATATTTTAAATCACGGGGTCTTTAAGAATAAACCGTGCACTCTTTCAGGAAGTAGACTCGAGAGATTAAGCAGGATGATCAGAATGAGTTACAGAGCAATTTGAATGTTTTGTTCCTGAAAAAGTGTCAAAACTTATTCATTTTAGAAAAGTTGGCAAAAAGAGCAAAATATCATTATTTTTGAACAAGATAAAAGTATATTGTGAAATAAACAATATATCCCATTCTAGATTTAGTAAGGTTTGAAAAAGACATTAGCAAATTCTAGAGTTTTTTGTTGTTGTTGTTGTTTTGAATTGTGTTAATTATAGTGTTATAAAAAGTACTAGATGAAATGTTAATTTAAGATAAATATGTTTATATCCTTAATGAACTCTTGATTGATCAATTTAATGTTCAGAAAGTGGTGCAGTTAAGATATCAATTTACAGTCATCCTTTTCCAGGAACCCTAGGAGTCGTGATGTTGAAAATTCAAGATTTATTATACGTGGATAATTCGAGATTTATTTTCAACACATTTATTATCTGGAGTGAGTAAATATTAACGTCACACTAATCAGCTACTCGAGGGCTTTTAGAGAATGATCTAGTAATTTTGAGCATGGTCAAGTGACAAGAACGATACCTGATCTGGCACCCCCTTTCCTAACTTCCACACCACACTAACAGGAGAACGTTTGAGCATCAATAGGTTTTTCGTGCATCGCCCTCCTACATTGCGGGTCTTCTGCGGTACTGGGCTTGAACTCATGACACGCTGGCCACGAGTTCATTACGTAGCCTACTAGGTTACCGCGGCCATTTTTATTATCTGGAGCAGAAATGAATTTTCTTATACTATTTACAAACTCATACAATATCAACAAATTTTTGTAAATCGCTATTTTTTCGAAAATCTGTAAATAAAAAAAGAGAAAATGTGTAATATACTGCACTGTAAAAATATATTCCCTTCCAAATTGTAACAATCTCCTTGTAACTATTATTTTCAAGAAAAAAATAATATGATATATAATCTATGTTGTAAAAAATAAATCATCTCTGAATAAATATAAAGGAAGAAGATTCAGAAAATCATTCGATTATTTCGAAAAATCTCAGTGGTTATCTCCTTTAGAAATTAAGGTAATGATAGAGATAAAAGAAATAATAGAGATTTAGGATAGAGTAAGATATGAGATTTCTCAAATAGATTCTGTCTCAATGTTGACTAGATATTCTACATTGATTATACTAAAAATGTGTATTTTTCATAATTATTTTCTTTTGTACTGGCAAAAAGGTAAAACTATGTTTAATTTGATACTTGTGTCTCGTATTTGTAAAAATAAGTTAATTTAACTTCGATTTTAAATAATAATTCTTTGCTTTGAAAAAAAAAAACTTTAAAATCTAACTTTTTTGACATATACACAAAGTTTTTTTTTATCTGATTTTTCGATAAAAAAATTAAAAATGTGAATTTCAGAAATTGTTTAACCTACCCCTTATATTACACTAGTAATACTTTCAGAAAACATCAGCATTAAATAAAAGCCGAATGTCAGGAATACGATGTATTACATGCGGAGTCATTTTCTGAGGGGAATTGTGTATCGCTCACTCACACACACATAGTTACTACAAACCGGTTCCTTTCAAAGATATGCCTTGGCAATCGACCTTCGGCTCGAAAAGAAGATTTGGCGGTGGAAAATCCCAGTCCACGTTACTGAAGTTTTCCCAATGTTTCAATCTAAATTTGATAATAAGGTTTGGCACAAGAGGAAAAAAAAAATTGTGTGATTATTTTTAAAAATGCTGAAGTTTTTTTAAATGTTTATTTGAAATTTCAAGATCATTTTGAAAACACGTAAAAAAGTTATGTGAAATCCGATTTTTTTTTTAAATCACGGTGTCTAGAAGAATAAACTGTTCTCTTTTTCAGGAAGTAGACTCGATTAATCATGACAATCAGAATGAATTACAGAGCAATCGGAATGTTTTGTCCCTGAAAAAGAATAAAAACTGATTCATTTTAGAAAAGTTGGCAAAAAGAGCAAAATATCATTATTTTTGAACAAGATAAAAGTATGTAGTGAAATAAACAATATATCCCATTCTAGATTTATTAAGGTTTTATTTTTTCCATTTTGGTACGGAAGAAAGAAAGACAGTTTTAAAAGTAACAGAAATGTCGGAAATTTTACCCCCTGCCATTTTTTAGTGTGAAGTTTACATTGCTCTCATTCATTTTAATATTTTTAATTTAATTTTTTTTAACTTATCGTAGTTTTGTAATTTAAATATTCAGAACAGATTTTTTGGATTATTTCCCATCTTATGTTACATTCGGTGCGATTCGGCCTTTATCGCTTCATGTAAAAATAGCATCACACAGACATGCATACATTTGTTTACTTTCAAATTTTTACTAAGTAGATAGATAAATATGTATTTATATTATAATAAAATATTACATAGATAAATAGATAGCATCTGTAAGTAGAATATTCCATTCATGGAACATTAAAATGATTGCTGAAACCTTTTATCTCCCACCTATGTAGACCCCTTGCAGACAATCATTAGACTATTGGGGTTCAATATAGACCACTTTTGGGAAAGACTGATATAGAACAAAAGATTTTGCTTCTTTAATTTTAATATTTATTCTCTTAAGGGTAGAACGTGTTTGTAAGGAGAAACAATTATTATTTATCAGTACTTACCTATGCGGAAATAATGTTCTACGGTGTGGATATTTGGAGAAAATTATTTCATAGTTTAATATTACCACAAAAAAGATTTGTACAATGTTGTTTGATTGTTTCCCCAGTTTTCTATAAACTGACTTCTTGAGTACTTTAGCACAGTACATAACCTGATGGAATTTTCTCCTCCAAGAAGCTATTCATATTTTGTCATGATATTCCTTTCAGTTTTCTATGTATTGCTCATTTTAACATGATTTTCATGGTAAGTATTACGTGAAAATTTTTTTAGTAACTAATATTTAATATATATTTTAGATTTTGATTGCTTTAACTAATCAGTTTGTTATTTAAAAGCCTACAAATTTCTTCAGATATCAGAAGAAAATTTCTTAGCTGACTGTTTTAAGCTGTGACAACCAGTTGAATATTTTTAGTTCTTAAATAATAATCTATATTAATAAAGAAAACTTTAAACGTATGTGTTTCATCTCTACAGCCTAAACTAAGCTACCCAGAAGTATGAAACTTAGCACATAATTATTCTAGGTCCTGATGGTGTACACTCCGAAGGTTTTTTTTTCAAAATTTGCTTTAGATTTTTTTAAATTAAATTTTTAAACGATTTTTCCATTTTTTTCGCAACAACTGGATTTTGAGTTTCTTCGTTTGGCAACACAGTGCATTGCTTTAGAATGCTTTGTGCTCGTGAATTCTTTTCTCCATTATATAGCAATAACCCTGAGTTTCTGAATCTCAATATTATGGAAGAAGATAAAAATTCTATTATAAATATACTAAACTCTTTGAATGCCGTTAGTAGTCACATTATCTCAATCCCCAGAATAACATCGTTTTCAATTCTCCCATGCAATATATATATCAATAATTTCGCATTTCAGGATAAAAGCTTACCAGTTCAAATTATAAGGGGCTTATTTGATGAAACTGTAAACCGTAACTTCCAGGACTTTTATATAATAGCTACTGATGCCTCAAAAAATGAGCAAATTACATCTATTGCAGGTATTACGGCAAATTCCCGTTTTGCTTATAGAATAAATCACAATAATTTATTTTTACAGCTGAAGCTCTGGCTATTTGCCAAGCTCTCGATGATCTATCTATTATAAACAAAAATTTGTTAATTTTGTCTGAGAGTCTCTCTGTTCTCTCTGCTCTTCAAAATTACTCAATTAAATCCCATAGTGTTATCCATAAATTAGCTAGCAATATTTACATTCTATCACTTTATAATAACCAGTTGATTTTACTTTGGACTCCGGGACACTCAAATATATTGTGGAATGAACAGGCGGATAATCTCGCAAGAACTGTCACAGAGTCTAATGTTTACATCGACAGGATTTCCTCAGAAGACATCAATAAAAAAATATATCAAGTTTTAAAAAAGCCAATGATAATTTCTATTCAAGCAAATATTTTGTAAACTTGGGAAATATTCCTAACATAAGCACCATCTCTAAATGGACAAGAAACAGAAGAGAAGAAATCCTATGTACTCGAATCTTCAGCAAAATGATCATCACTCCAGGACATCTGCATAAATTCAATTTATCGGATAACACAAATTGTAGATCTTGTAATTGCTTAAACGATTTGGACCACATCTTGTTAAACTGCAATAGATATATTCATCCTCTCGAAATCATCTAAAACATTTTCTCAAAATCGATCCACATCACAACCTGACTTTCAAAGAATTATTGGAGAAAGCTATGTCTAACAGATTAACATTCAGATTTTTTTATCCAGAAACTGAAATATTTTGACATCTACTAATTTTTAAGAAACATCTGTCTTTTAGGGGATCATATATAGCCTTTGTTGCTCCATATCCCACAAAACCTGAACTGAACTGAACAGAGCTGTAACATTTTTTTCCCAGCATTATAATCGACTATATTATTTTCTTTGTAAGTTAATTTTTTTTTTCGTTTCAAGTATTTATAAAAGTTTATTTTAAAGCAGTATTATTTATATATATACAGTTGGAAGATGCATCGCTCATCAAGCTAAACCCACTTTTTAATTTTCAATAACTAAATCAAATTACTTTGATATACATTTTTGTTTCGCGCATTGATCTAATTTTTGTCATTTCTTTTTCAGTTTAATTCTAGGGTGGGCGATAGTGAAGCTGTTCCGTAATTTCTATTTTGGTTTAAGGCAGCGTAATGTTTATTCTTTTTTCATGTTTACTTATAAATGTTTACAGTTGATTTTGTGTATTGTTTCTGGTTTTAGATTTAATTAGGTTTTCAATTTTAAAATAAAGAATGTGAAGTTTTTGAAGGCAACGTTAAAGTTATCAGAAATTCTTAACCTGGAAAAGAATTGAGACAACTTTAAATCTAAAACTCGAAACAGTACGGAAGTATCAAATGTATACATATAAAGGTTTAAAATGAAAAAAATAATAATAAACGGGACACAACTCTGAAACCTAAGTTAGATATTTTTAAACTGAAAAAGAAACCACAGAATTGAATCTAAACCAAGAAATGATTCGGAATAATCATATAAAATATAAGCAAAACAGAAATGTATATTAAACTAATTTAATTCAGTTATTGAAAAAATATAAAATACGCTTAGGTGGATATGTTATAACGGATTATTGCTGAAATAAAATTGCTTTTTACAAGAATTAATTTACCTGGTAAAAAGAAACTACCGTTTGTTTTCAATGAGTGAAATTAGAAAATTTTCACATAAAAACCAAGCCCTCAAAAAAAAAAAAAAAAATTATAACTTGAATGCAAACATAAGTGAAGGGCTTGGCATGTGAAAAATAGATTTTCGAGCCAAACAACTTTTTCGAGTAATGGTTTATACTCGTTCCACCTTTGAAGAACAGGTTGACTAACGAATGCAAATCACCAAATAGGCTGAGTAAAAAATATATGCGTGTGAAAAATTTAATTTTGTTTCATAATAAGTATATATCTTTATTTCTATAAGTTCATTTATTACATCCGTTAAGAACACAAATATTTGTGAAAAATTTAATTGCTCTTACTCCATTAACATTATTTTATATAGGTAAGCTTATAATATAAATTATTTGCAATACATTTAAATGTTGTTTTTGTATGTTATCTTAAGATATAATGAAGCGTCAAATAGAATTCTGAAACCCATTAAAAAATTTATCTCTTAAAATTTACTATTTTTCGTAAAACTTTTACTTTTCTTTAAAAATATCTCGATGTGCACATTTGAAAAATTACGTTACTGACATATTATGCGAATTTTTTAAACACGTGTGTTTGTGTGTGTTTTTGATTTATTCCGGTTAAACTAACCAACCTAGAAGGATAAAACGTCACACATAAATACAAAAGGTCATAATGCTATGCACTACGAAAACTTTCTTTTTGAAATTCGCTTTAGATTTTAAAATTCAATTTTTTAGCAATTTTTCTACGAACTGCTGATGTGTCACTCCTGTACAAGTTTGCAGAAATTAATGTTTCAAACTGCTTTTTGGAGGATTGTTTCATATTTTATTATAAATATATTCATTTAGGGTTGTATTTATTTGTTTCTTAATTCTTTGTGGAGAATTGCAATTGTTTTTCTAAAAAATTGTCCTATGAAAAGTGCTTTTCCTAAATTTTTTTTAATTTGGTAATACGTTTTTGTTTACAGTTGATTTAGCGATGTCGACAGAAGTGAATTGTGTTTTCTTAAGCATATTTTATCCTTTTCTGGAATTTCAAACAAAAGGGATGAAGCTTTGTTTAATTCATTAATGCTAGTGGACTTTCAGAAATGAAAATATTGTAAGTTTTTGCCACTATGGGTGATACCAAAGTTTGCTCAATGTTATGTATGTGTGTGTTCGGGATACAGTTTCATGTTAAATCAGTTTATTTTGTTATAATAGAATCTGTTTTCTGCAAGGCTGTTTTTTTATTTTAATGCTCATTAAATATGTGTATCTTTTATTTTTATGCATGATTATTTCTGATTTACTATAGTACTACATGTTGATTGAGTAATAGAACAACTACCCTTGCAAGACCTAACTTAATTACTGTACTCGCTACTTTTAAATATATTTTCATACCATCTGATAGTCGCAATTTAGCGCATACTACACAAGCGAAATCAGAGTTGGAGAGATATTTTGAATGTTGGCATTGGTATGTTAAAATGTTACAACATTTCCTTTTATTATAAAACCAAAATGCAACTTTTTTTTGTCATATAAAACACATAAGAATCTTTTTTGATATAAAGGTGCAAATTTTGCTGCAGTGATGCCAATACGCAAGTACACTTTCCTTTATTAGCAAATTCCATGTTTTTCCATTGTAACTAGAAAAATATATAAAGAAAATGACATTATATTCAAACTAATTGGGATTAACAGACAGTGTCAGTGGTGTGATTAAACCCTCTCGCTGCATAGTTATTTTATCTAGGTAGGTTCAAAAATTGCATATGGGTTTATTACGTATTTCAAATTTACATATTAAATCTACATTTTAGAGTTAAAATATACAAAATAAAATTTTTAAAACAGTTTTTATTTTAAAATATAGAATTAGATCATCAAAATATGAACATTAAAAACATAAATACGCTCAGTACAGGTTACACAGCTACATAGTCGGAAAAATGCATGCTCGTGGAAATCGCGGGTTCCGCAAATTTTGCTACATCTACTTTGCCCGTGGGATGCGCAGTTAAGTTAAAATTTCTATTTACATATAAGATTTCTTGACTTTTTCTTTTCAGCTGCTTACAGTAGTTTCATGAAAATCAGACCTTAATTGATCTATTTAGTATAGCTGTTTGGTTTGAATTGATGTTATAATTTCGACTATGTGTATAAGGTTACTTTTATATTTATTTTCTTTTTCAATTTTAAATATTGGAGATTTTTGTTGTGTTGATTTTTGTTCAAAACTGTTTATGGCTATTTTATTGAAAATAGGGCTTACTTTTACTGTTTTACATAACCATTTAATTTAAATTATTCCTTTAACTAGCTGTATGGCCCAGCATTGAATTGTGATAAAAAAAATGTTTATATCTTGAAAAGATTTTCTCATATTTCCCTCTGGATTTTTTTAAAATTCTCCATTGAAGTGATTTTATGTGTCTCATGCCATCATGGTTTAATGTTGCTTCTGATAATCTCTTCCTCACATAGTTTCTTGAAGATCATATGTATATTTTATGTTATACTGTCCATATATGATATATATATATTCACTTATCATTATAGTTATTTATCATTGTATGTACTGATTCATTTGCTGTTTGCTATAAAATTATAATATTTAATAGAAATATTGCAAAAAAGTATTGTCTCAATTTTTGAGCAACACTGTTTATTTGTTTCATTCAGTACTGTTGTTGGTTCTGGGCTATTTCAACTGAGACCTGTTTTAGGTGAATTTTAATTTTAGTTACTACTAATTTTAATTTTTTTTAGTATTGAATTACATCTAATTTTCTTTTGCACTTAAAATTCATAGTTAATGCAATTTTTGTCATGTAGCATTATGATTTAACTTTCCTTCTTACAATGTGTTCTTCATATAGATTTTTAAAGATTTTATGCATGTACATTTCCATGACATTTTCTGTGGTTGAAGAAAAAGGATAATTGCTTTTCTTCCTTCATCAGCAGGTGCTGATCAATGTTGAACATCATGAAAAATATGTGCAGTTATTTAGATTCGCATTCCAATGGTGAAACGAATAAAAAAAATTGACGATATTGAACAATTTGTTGATACTAAAAAAACAATGCAAAGAAAATATCAGATTACGTAAAATACAGCATATATATAAAGCTCACCTATACTTTTGAGCTGCATTTTTTAATGTTTGTTATGTTTGCCCTATTATGCACATCCTCTTTTTTTAGGAAGAAACCTGAAATGTATATATGTAATGCTCTCATGTTTTGAAGTCATTATTCCAAGGTATAGAAAAAAATAGTATACTTCTATATAGAATTACAACCATTTAAGTTCATAAGGAGTGTCATTTCCCATAGCAGAAACATATTACTGCTATTTCTTTTCTGTTACAATTTTTATTTATATTTTCATTCTTTCATTTCTATTGACCTTTTTAAGCATGTTAATTTTCTCTTACATTCATATATATATTTTTATGAAAGCATTTTCTGTTAAGTGAAGTTTCAATGTGAACACTCATTAAAAATTTTTTAAATTTTGGGTACTGTTCTGCAATGACTGTACCCTCTTTAAATTAGTTATATTATGCTTGTGCAAAAAAAACCTGAATTTTTTATTTATTTTAATATATGTAAAAAAACAAATCGGTCAGATTTTGATGGAAAATTGTTCAATTTGGCTGCGGTGACGCTATTGTGCAAGTACTGATAATAATTACTTATTCTTCAATGCAAATATCAGTACATTTTTTAGACAATCTTCACTTCTTTCCTGCTTTTATTCATATGTTCAAAAATAATAATAATGATCTGTTACACAAAGTTCCTTTCTGTTAGAAAAAACTTTATTGCTTTTCTTTGTTCAATGACAAGTTCTAAATCCCGCTTATTGTAACAATAAAATAGAAAATCCTAGCTAGCAGTATAACAAAAAGAAAATAGTACTAAATTAAACTAATTGCTATTAATGAATTGGCAATATTTGTAAAAAACTGCCTTCTATTTATGTCAACAATTGTTATTAACGAGATTTCTACATGTTTCTTTTCGGTTTGAATTAATGTTATAATTTCTACTATATGCTAGGTTACTTAGTACTTATTCATGTTTAAATTTTTTATATTTAAGAATTTCCGTGAGTGTTTGTTCAGCACTGGTTGTGGTAATTTTATCAAAATTAGGACTTAATTTTTCAGTTTTAGATAACCTTTTAGTTTGAATTAATGCTTAATTTCTATTTTAGTGTCGCACATTTTTATGTATGTTTATTTTCTAAACTATAATTTTCTTGCTTATTGTTCTTTCAATTACGTGGCTCAAAAGTTAGTTTTTAAGCCAAAAAATGATTTAAGCTTTTTGTAAACAGAAGCTAAATTAAGCTAATTGCTATTAATGGTTTGGTTATATTTGAAAAAAAAAACTACCTTCAATTTATGTCAAGAATTGTTATTAACCAGATTTTAGCATTGTTGCTTTTTTTGACCTCATAGTTTTTAAACCAATAAGTGCTCATCTATTGTTCTCGTGGAAAGATAGTTAAGTTTTATTCATCAAGAAGATCTTCACAGAAACAATGAATGGGATTAAATGCTCAGCAAAATAATTTTCTTTTGCACTTTAAAATTAAAAAATAATGCGCGCAATTTTTGTCGTGCTGCATCATGGTTTAACTTTCCTTCTTAAAATTTGTTCTTAATGTAGATTTTTAAAGATTTTACATACGTACATTTGTATGACATTTTCTTTGGTTGGAAAAAAAAAGAGTATTGCTTTTCTTCCTTCTTCAGAAAAAACTATGTTCTCATCATTATAGGAAAACATCAGGTGTTGATCAGATTTTTTGTGTCGCATGGCATCTTGTATCAATTTTGCTTTTAACATTCTTCAAATATATATAAATATATTTATACAGTTAGTGATCCAAAAGTTTTTGAGGGAGAAATATGAAGCTTGATACAATTTTTTTCATGTTTCTCTTTGGATTTCTTTAAAATTCAGTGTTGATGTGATTTTAGTTGGATCCTAGTAAAGCACACTGCTTGGTGACAAAATCTTTGACACCATAAAATTTTACGATGAAGTTTACTATATGGCAACCCTGTCGGATTGTCTAGTCTGTTGGCTAAAATATGGCAACCTTAACCTGGTCAAGCAAGAAAAATCGGGTGAAAAGTGGACATCGTCCATTTTCGCTCTTGACCCTGCTGCAGTGCGTCAAGTTCACCCCTGCTCTTACTTTCTTCCCCATGTGTTCTGATTTTTGGCTTGATTTTGCACCGGCTGTTAAAATGGCTTGCGAAATAAAATTGCTTGAAAGCAAGGCAACCACGGGATTTTTTGTTTTGCTTGGAGAACAAGGGAATCAGGCTGTTTTAGATTGGGTTATCAAAGAAGGATTAATTCCCTCCAGATATGAGTGTCTGAAGTGTAAAAGGGTAATGCGTTTGGTTAAACGAAAGGGTATGATTGATGGTTTTGAATGGCGTTGTCGAGGACAGTCAAAAGAGAATCCCCACTTTTTGTTTGCCGGAGTGTAAGAAAAGGTACGTGGTTTAGTGATAGTAGATTGAGTATTTGTGTGATATTGCAATTAACCAGGTATTGATTTGGCAAGAGTATGAATGAGTTTGTAGTGAATGATTTAAAAATTAAACACATTTTGAACAGGAGCTGAGACTGTCACCCTCCTCCTTTTCCTTCGTTTTCGGCCCTGACGCCATTACGGAACCCCCCTTTTTTAGGGTTTTTGATCACCAGCTAAGACCATCAACTACCGATTTTTCTTCGCTTTCTTCCATGACGTCATTTTTTGAAACAGGGGTTTTTGGCGGGAAAAAATGCTGCCAAAAACAGCAATGTGGCAGGCTAGGATTTTACCCGTCTCATGCATCACGATTTAACTTTGCTTCTGATAATATGTTCCACATTTAGTTTTATGAAGATCATATACTTTGTATATATACTGTTCATATATGATATATATATTTCAATTATCATTATATTTCCTCATTTGTTTGTTCTTTGCAATAGAATAACAAATTTTTTTTTTAACTAAAATTTTGCAAAAAAGTATTGTTTAAAAAATTAATTTTTTATCAATAGCGTTTATTATTTCTCTCATTAGGTTCATTACAGTTTTTTTTTCAACATGCGTCTGTTTTAGGTAGTTCATTTTAGTTCTTACAAATTTGATTTTTTCCCTATTGTATTACGTCTGAATTTTATATTAAATGTAATATAGATGTTAGATAGTATTACTTCCATTCCTCATGTGATATTAATTCAATGCTACAGAAAATTTAATTTAATGCTTTATTACAATGTAGGCTTATTTTTTATCTATATTTTACAATTTTAGTTTGAACTAATTTTTTTTTCCAGTTGAAGGTTTCCTAATGTATGTTATTTATGTTAATATTTTAAGGAAATAGTTTATGACATAATTTTTTCTTTTGGTTTATCTATTTAAGGTTATTTCACTCATAGTTCCCATAGCAGAAACATACTACTGTTGTTATAATTTTTATTTCTATTTACCTTTTTAGCAAGTTAATTTTCTCTTATATTCAAATATGCGTTTTTATAAAATCATTCTTATCTGTGAAGCGAAATTGCAATGAGAACACTCATTAAAAAATTATTTTTTTCTTTGGGATGCACTGCTCTGCAATGGCTCTACCCACTTTAAAATATATTATGTTTGCAAAAAAAGCTAAATTTTATTCATTGCGCTACAGGGACACAACAAATGATTTTCCTTTCTGTATATGCTGTTGAACTATTTGTTTTGTTTGTTGCCATTTTTTAATTTAATTACTGAATTTACATTTGAAAAAACTGTACACTACCCACTGTCATCCACTACAAGTTAAAATATAAATAAAAGCAATGTCCACATGTATTATGGTTCATTATTAATTGCCATCCTTATTTTCTAAGCCTTTTATGATACTTCAAGCATTCTCTAAAGTTACAAAGGTAATTTTAATTTCAAAATATTTCTTCATTGTTTTACTGAACATATAATTTTGTATTATATTTTTTCATTTACATACCACTTATAAAAATATTTCTTGAATATGAAATTCAGTTTACACACATATGAAAATAATAAAAACATAATTAGCCATATATTACTTTTGAAAAATATAATAATACTGACAATTTTTAATTTTTTTTTAAAAAAAAGGATAGTTTAAAATGTTTAACAAAAATAAAATATACACTTTTATCAATTTTATTTGTCATGTTTTACGTTAATTTTATCGATGCACATATGAGTGTTAGCATATTTTAATTCTGAAAAATATATACTATTTCTTATAAAACTGCAACACAAAGCAATTTCGAAAAAGTACATTGTACTGAAGCTTTTGCTTATATAAGGACAGAAAACCCGTGCAATGCCGGGCCATAACAGCTAGTGAAGAATAAAATTCTGCTTCTCTGCATGTCTTACTGTATATTGATTGCATTTCTTTTTCTTTTTCAGATGTTAAAAAAATTACTATTCTGAAGGGAACTAGAGTGCAAGACCCATTTTCTCCATTGACGACTTTAAATTGAGGTTTTTGTTGTCACAGCTGTGGAAAAACATGCACATTCAAAATTACAAAAATTGCTTTCCATCAAAGCGACTCGAGGCTTCATTTACAAATTCATTATGATAAAAAGCCCTATGTTTGTCAAATCTGCAACAAGAGTTTCTCTCAAAATGGTGTTTTAAAAAGACATTGATGTATTCATACCAAGGAAAAGCCTCATCTTTGTGAAATGTGCAACACTGGATTTTCTCCACCTGGTCATTTAAAAGAACATTTACTGATTCATACAAAAGAAAAGCCTTATGTTTGTGAAATTTGCAACAAGGGGCCTTTCTCAACTTGCTCATTTAAAATCACATTTACTTATTCATACAGAGGAAAAGAATTATGTTTGTGAAATGTGCAACAAGGGCTTTTCTAAACATGGTAGTTTAAAAGACATTTACGTATTCATACAGAGGAAAAGCCTTATGTTTGTAATA